>JANHGL010015354.1:13462-31798 GCA_024611195.1 Ceyx melanurus | reverse complement strand
TCTAAAAAGAAATGCCAGGCACACCCTTAGACTCTTCAGCTTGTCAAATACCTGAATGCCACAGGGTATTTTATGGCAGGATGTACAAAACTCCATGAGAAAGCTGCTCTGAAGGTGCTGTGAAACTCCAAGATGGCATTTCTCTGTAACTTCCTATCAGGCTGAAAGAAAATGAGGGGAAAAGTGTTTCTGTCAAATCAGGTCAAGGTGAATAAAGTGTAAAAAATACAATTAATAAGCTGCAACTGCAAAAGGGGTCAGGCTGCTGCTGACCAAGTGGGCTCCACAGCTGCTCCAAGCTGAGCTCTGCCCCAGCCAGAGGGAGAGGAGCTGGCAGCTCCACTACCACAGCCCTGCAGAACTGCACCAGGATCTCTGCAGAGCATATGGTTCACCATCCTCCAGCATGCTATTAGAGACACCCAAAATAGCCCACCTTGTCCCACACAGGGGGAGTGATTGGAAGCAAAACTGCAATTGGCTCTCGTTCTGTGGTTTTCTCTTGGTTTTTATTTTTCTTAAAGCAACAACAACAAAACCCCACTGGCAATCCTACTTTGAAACTGAAATGCTGTGAGTGACACAGAGTAAGTGCTGGATGGGCAGAGGTCACACTGGTCAGTGTGTGTGTCAGCTGAGGGAAGTGGTAGGTTGGGAGGAGGTGGGGAGAAGGGAAAGGCAGGCTGTTTAATCCTCATATAAATTACTGGCATCTGTGTATCTGGCAAGTGATGGAGATACTTTCTGCTGAACACCATGTGCTTTACTGCCTAGGCATTTGGTTGCTTGACCACTAGGTTTGAATGAAGGTGATGGATAGAAGGGGAAGAAAACAATGGCTGAGATCAGTACATCTGGGAAAACACTGTGGGGCTGTAAATGCATCAGGGGAGCTGTTTATTTCCCCAGGTAACTCCAGCCATGCTCCCAAACTTTCAACCAAAGTCAAATGAGAGGGACATGAAGAGGACAACAGCAACAAGAAGTGTCTGACAGTTAACTCTGCCCAGTTTGGAGACACTGGTTAGTGCTCACAAATGAGCTGCTGGTCACAGGGCAGTGGAAGATGAGGGTTTACAGATTGTGTCTGAAGCTGTTTGGCAGTCAACAAAGAGCACAGCTATGGCTACACTGCAGCTACAACAGCAGCACCACAAGGTGAAATCTAGAGAAAACAAAGGATGTCCAACCTGCTGTAACACCAGGGTTGACAGGGACATAAGGGGGTTTAAAGTGTGGCTTATCCCCTGACTGATTAATGTTCTTACCAAACAACCTCCCAAAAATCAACAAAAAACCCAAACCCAACCAAACAAAAAAACCTCTAGAAAGTCCAAAGTCCTGACAGAAGACACTCTGCAGGTCTGTAAGTCAATGACTAAAGAAATATTCTTCTGAACTCTCACCTTGAGTCGTGCCTGGTTATATTTGTATGTCACAGCATCATTACTTTCAGGGTATGTGGGGGCCAGTTTGCAACAGTTCTTATTCCCTCTCTGAATGCAAAGGCCTGGATTTGTAAAGGCACCTCATTTATTACTAAGTGCAGTCCAAATTTCTGAGAATTTGGGGAGGGAGAAAGAGTTTAAAAAATCTGGAAGACTCACTGCAACTTGCAAAGTGTTTTGGGGTAAAAAAAACCCAAACTAGAACTTGCTGTTCTAGTGCCCCACCTGCTCCTGGAAGCAGAGCATCCCTTGCTCTCTGTACCCCATGTGCATGCCCTGCCTTCTCCTCTGGGTCTTGCTCAGGGTGGGTTATCAGCTTTTCTGACCCAATATTTAAGCTGCTGCACTCCAGTTAGCATGAGGTTACAGGGTACAGATAACTCTGCCCACACACCCTTGCAGCTCCAAGCAGAAGGTTTGGTTTGGTGCAGCTCCAATAGCTGCTGCTCTGTGCTGCAGCTTTACTACCCCTGTGCAACACCAGATGGAATGTTGCTTGTGCAAGTCCATAAAAGACCTGAGGGCACTCTGCCTTTTCCAAGGAAGAGCTGCTGATAGGATCAGTGTCTGAAAGGTGCCTGCTCTGGTTTCCTTTAACTCATTGGAACTATTTTTGTTCCCTCCACCTAAAAGTTTAAAGATTTCTTCAGAAACTTCTCATAGATGATGCCACTGTGGCCTTGCTGAAACAAAACTCCTTTGCTGTTTGATTATAATCATCAGAATTGATTTTATAGAGCAAATCTTCAATCAGTTCAATGATATAGTTATAAATGAGCCAATGGTGTTCTAAGTGAAAAAAAAATAAACTAAATGTCATCTGTTTATCCTTTTTCTTGTAGTTCAGGGTTTTTTTTTTGTTTCAAGAGAGAACAGCTGAAGCATGTGCTATACTGAAATAGCTGCCCACACTCAAACATTGGTGCTCTACATGCCCTTAAAAGAATCTAAAATCTAAATCTAAATGGAAATGTTGATACTGTTGAGCAAAGGTGAAATCTTGTTTTCAGTCTGAAAGTGCTAGAAAAGTCTTAACAGCAAAGCTAAAACTGAAAAGGCAGATGATGTGAATACTTAAAGGAAAGTCTGATGATGCCTGTTTATTCTTGTCCTCTTTTGGGAACAAAACTAGAAGAAGTCTCCATTTAGTTGTTTTAAACAATGCTTTACTGTTTGCCTGGTTATTAAAAAAAAAAAACAACAAAAAGCTTTTTTACAGTTGCAGAATATTGGGCTGTGTGGAATCCTTGACTTATTTATATATATATTTTTATTTTTTTTTTTTTTTTTTCCTTCCTTTAGTCTCTAGAGAAGGATTAGCTGCTGGGGAGATGGCCAACCCAGATTCTAAATGGAAAAATTCTGACCAAAGGAAAAAATACTGCTGCTAATGCAGCTGGGATTCATCACTCTCCCATCTCTTACAAGTGTTTGTGCATCTGATGGGGGATTTATTGGTAGGAGGAAAGCACGTGTTGCCTCATCCCTCTAGGACTGGAGGGGCTGGATGCAAACTAGAGCTGGGTGCATTCAGAGCAGCCATCAGGAAGAATTTCTTCTTTCCCAGGAGGGGGTGAGAGCCTGGCCCAGGGTGCCCAGAGAGGTGGGGGCAGGCCCAGCCTTGGCAGTTTCTCAGGCCAGGCTGGATGGGGCTCTGAGCAACCTGCTCTAGTGGGAGGTGTCCCTGCCCTGGCAGGGGGTGGAGCTGGAGCAGCTTTCAGCTCCCTTCCAACCCTGACCATTCCATGATTCTATGTGATCTAGAGCCCTGTTTTCCTTTAAGATGAAGCCTGATTTGGACTTCAGTATATCCTTTGGGTGATCTGCCCAAACATCTGCAGTGTGAGGCCAAGCACTTGATCAGGATGCACAAACACTTATGTGTTTTGTGGGATATGTGATGACTTCCAAACCTGTGGCAGTGAGACAGAGGCTGATCTGTATCTCTCCATCCCACATGACTTAGACCACCTGCTATATTCTCCCTATTTGTTCTCTGCAATCATAATCACCACTGTTTATTGAGCATTTTCTTTAATAAAAAGGAATATTTTTTAACCTATGAAAACCTCAGTATAACCTAATGAAAATACAAGCTGAGTCTTGCAGTAAGAGCAAAAGAATCTTTCTTATGGAAGGATATAAAACACACTAAGATGGATTTGCAGGTCAGTTCTGTTCCTCTTTTTTTTTAAAGTGGAAAAATAATACCTGCCAAAAATTCCAGTGTCTTGCTGTCTTACACTAATGAAAGAAAAAATCCTGAGGTTATATGAGAAAAAAAGAGAGGAGAAACTAGACTGTAAATGGTGCTTGTTATGCATTTAAGCAGAAGCACTAACCACAGTATCAACATTTTCATAGCAATGTAACTGACCCCAGTAGCATCAATAATACCTTCCAGTCAAAGATAAATGCTAATTAAGATAATCTGGGGTTTTTTTACTTTTATCTTGTTCACTGTGTGTATCCATATTGCAAAACAGATCACGTCAGGAGGAATATCCTGATAGCAGGGGCACTTTCTCTGTCATCAGAGAGCCTCTAATACAGTTTAACAGCAGTAGCTGTAACCACCCATGGTGCAGTTCACACTAAGTGCAACTCTTTATTACAGGGAAGCAGAAATGGAAAAGATGCTGGAAAACTACTGAAATGGTCAAGGCAGTTCTTAGGAGGTCACATTCATTATTCTGAGGCATGTGAATGACAACAGTGTGTTATTGTGGGTGTTTATAATAAGGATACATAGGTGTATGTAGAATAAAAGGTATTATATGTATGTATAATAAATGATATTGCAGCTATATGCAGTCAGGATTGAATTGCAGAGCAAAAAATAACTTCATGTTCCCTAAGTAGAACTCTGAAAGGACAAGCCTCAGTGATAAACACATCAATAAATAAAAATAAACTGGCCTGCTTTTTTTTTTCTTCCAGAGCCATTCTGAACATTGGCAGGTTCTTGAGGATGATCAAGAAAGTTCCACAGGTGAGTTCAGACCTATCTTCTCTCCCCTGGATTTGACATGATAGTCCAAGACTCAGCACCCTGTGGAGCTTCTCAGAGAATCCAGCAGCACCTGAGGGGAAATACTGCTTAGCCTCCTCTCTCTGCTTCTTAGACTTCTAAGTCCTTCTTTCTTAGAGACCTCATCTTGCATGTCTCAGTTTTGCTCTAAGGTTCAAATGGTCTAACAATCCCTACCAGATGCATGCCTAGAGAAATAAGATTACTATGCTCATGCATTTTGTAGGGTTCAGCTTTGCCAGAAACAAAACTTACCTGCAGCTCCTGCTCTGTGCTTCTGTGCTTACTGTAGCATAACCCATAGACATCTAATTACACAATGAGCAGAAGCAATCACTGCAGAGAGCCTCTAATCAAATTATACATTTGTATGTTTTTAAAAGGAGCCCAGAGCCTCAGAAAGGAATGACTGGTTACCTGTGATACATTTCTGTTATCAGAACTGTTATAACTGTATATATCACTGTTACCTGTGATATATTTCTATTATTCTGTACACCTAAATTATCTCAAGAGTTTCCTATGGGTTTGCAGCAGAAAGCCTAGAGACTGATGCAGTGCTCTGGATTTAGGTATTGCTGTATTGCTCACAGGGAATAAACTGTTAGCAACATAACATCAATTCTATCATCAAGTTGCATGATACTCTAAAAGAAAGAATTTCACTTTTACTAGCAGTCATTAGCAATGTAATGAAACTTCCCAGGATTATTTGAATCAGAAGAGACAAAGTTTGCAGTTCTCCCCACAGAGATGCAGCACATTCCATAATAACATTATGGAAGGGGGTCCCCAGGGAGGTTGTGGAGTCTCCTGCTCTGGAGAGTTTCCAGCCCCCCTGGCTGGGTTCCTGTGCTGGATCAGATTCTATTCCATGGGCTGCTCTGGCAGAGGGGTTGGACTCCAAGATCTCCAGGGTCCCTTCTAACCCCTGACAGTCTGGCATCCTGTGAACATGAAAGATCTGGAAAAGGAGCCCTTTTGTTTATTTTTAGCATGAATGAAAATGAAATCATTTGAGCTACTAGTGTTATAGAATCACAGATTTATGCTCCTAAGCTCTACACTAAATACATGTGAAGTTTCCCTCAGCAAATACCAGACATTGAACCCAGCTGAGCTCACCTTAGTGGAGCTGGTTTACCTGGCAAACCCAAAAGCTGGCATGCTTCCCCCCCCAAGTCTATTCAAGTAGTTTCTTCTGCAGCAATCTGCTCCCTTCCTCTAGGCCTGGTGATGTTGCTGGACTCACTGGTGCACTGCCTTTGGGGTGACCTGCTGCCTTCTGGCAGCACTGGGCACTCCCTGGCTCCAGGGTCAGTGTAGGAGTGATGCTGCCAGCATCTCCCCCTCAGTCAGCTGCCTGGCTCTGCCCTTTCTTCAAGCCTGAAGCTCATTTGCCACTTGCTGCTTTCCAATATTCTCTCCTCAAATATTACATCTGCTCATGCTTGCAGAGAAAATGCAGCAGCTTTACCCTTCCAGCTTGCTTAACACCCATCCCTCCAATGCAAAAGCAGCTCAGGATAAAATCACATTTTCTTACAGCAAATGGGCACCCCAGAGAGCCTCTCAGATGAGCTCCCCACCATGTGAGCTCTCATTAAGAGCAGCACAGTGACACTGCCACGATGTTGCATCACTGGACACTTAATTTGACTTGAATATGCACAGAAATTACTTGTGGGAAGGTTTTATCAAAGAAAGAAAATCCAAAATGCCAGAAGTCTGTCTCTATATATTAAGACTGCCTAGAAAGCATCAGAGCATCAGAGCTTGCAAGATTTCTGACAAATGGGAACAGTAAAACCCAATAAAAGTCAGCTGTCATTGCCTACATTTTGGTTCCATGTTCATGCTCATGGTTGGCTGATGCATTTTCCTCCTGGAACTCACACACAGGATCCATCCTAAGATAGTAACTGGAGAGAGGTTTGTATCCAGTGACTTCTGGCTGAGTGAGAACACTGATGCTATAAACACGAGTCTATAAAAGTGATGATATGCCACAAGAATTTATTCAGGGCAGTACTGATTTGCTTAATCTAGATGGTGGTAAGAATATATTGCTTTGTAAACCAGTCAAATGAATGCTAATAAATCTCACTAACATTGTGCTAGGTATGCTTCATAAAATTCTAGAGATGCTTCACAATTCTATAGTTATATGCTTTATTCCTGAATAAAAAACAGACCAAAACCATAAAAGCCATGTAGCATCTTTCAATATTATATATTTACCATATAATACATATAGTAAATATTCAAAGTGTACAGCTGAATGTCTTAATTTGGATATGCCTTTAATAGCTTCTTCTAGTGTCATTTAATTACTTATTTTACATTTACATATAAAAGTTCTTTATTTTAAAAAAGCAAATATAATCTAATAGCTATGTATTGATAGAAGAATCATTGAAACCATATGCATTTGAAGGCACCTCTTGCCTATTTTCTTTCAAACGGAAAACAAAATTTGAAATAAATGGTCAAGTTGTTGTGGTAAGAGAACGTTATCTAGATACCTGCTCAAATAAACTGCAGAAAACAAAATATTTAATGAAAATACTTGCCTTTTTTTTTTTTTCTTTACAGAGTTAAAGCAAATGCTGCCTTGTGGAGGAGCACATTGAGCTGCCACTCCAGGGGCCAAGGAAAGCCCTTGTTTAGCAGGTAAGTATAGGGCAGTGGTTTCTCAGTAAAGCATCTTTCACAGAAGGTATGTTTTATAAGGACCTCCTTATGTTTTTTTAAGCACTTTGTTCTTGATTTCCTCAGATTTCCTCTCCCCTTCCTCAGGTAAGAACCACTGCCTGCACTTCTGTCACTCTGGAGCCCTGTCACAGCAAAGGAGCCATTTGTTTTCCTGGTAAGTACAGAAACGTTAGCATGGGAACCAGACTCAGATCAACCCTTCAGATAACATGAAAGTAAAGCACTAAATTCCAAAGGATCACTGCTTCCCTTCCACAACTCTATTTTTCTTTCTCATGCAATGTACTTTCCAGCAAAAGCATTTACTAATTATAGCAGTTCCCAAAGTGTCAGTTCTAATTTCTGCTTTTTGCTCTTTCTTTGGACTAACAGTTTAAGATGACCACTGTTGGCTTAATGTTTCAGACCTAATATTTACTTAGGGAAGGGGAAATTGCTTAGCTACATTTCATGGTAATGAACATGTTTATGTGGAACCTTCAAAAGATACAGTGGATAAAGTTTCCTCTGATTCCCTGTGGTATTTCCAACAGCCTGTTGCAGCACAGCTCATGAATGAGCTCCACAGAGTAAAGCTGTTTGGTCTGCTTTCCCTAATTGAGATGCACAGAAATTAACTGAATGATCCAAGTGTTAAGTGGAGCAAAGCACCAGTTTTGAAGATAGAGGTTAGGAAGAGGTTAGTGACACCAGGAAATTTACCTCCATGTGAAAAAAAAAATGAAATCCTTATCCTTTGAACAGCTACAATAATGAGCCTATTTTATTTGGTTAGTCCCAGCTAACCCACTGAAGTGGGAAGAAAATGAATGAAAAGCTGTTTCTTTCTCCATTGCCAGAGAACAGGTCTCAAAACAGCACTTTTCAGCAGTCCCCTGATTAGAATGGCTGGCAGCTCAGGGCACTCCCAGTTGCCAGCCTTGGCATCTCACTGAATTTCAGCACTATTTGTTACTTTTTTTAAACCCCAAGCAAGTTGAAACTAATCAAAACATGCTTCTTTAACAGCCAGGGATTTTACAGCCAAGCTCTGCTTAAACTTACTCATGTAAATAGCTTTGTGATTTTATTATGTTCTAAGAAAAATTAACAGACCGTAGTGTGAAATTAAATTTTAAAAGGTTTTTTTCTTCCCCCTCTGTTTCTTTCCAAATATGTCCTATTTTTTTTTTGCCAGTGCTAAAGTAACCCTGTTAATGCAATCTAATGATTAATAACCTTATTGAATAATATCCAAAGATGAGTCAGTGTTGCTGAAATTTGCACTGAAGTCATAGAAAAACATAAACCCTGAATCAAAAAGAATCTGTGATCTTTCCTATCTCTCCTGTCTCAAGGTACAGATCCAACCTCTGAAACTGTTTGCTCTTCTTTAAATTAAGCAGCCAAATCCTCTGGTATACACTGGCATAGTTCCACCTGCAGTGGCAAACCAGTACAGTTCTGTACCAATTCCCTCACCAGATTCATTTTTAATGGGTTGACTGAAGAACACAAATCACTCTGGACTTAAAGAGACTTAAGACTAGACAAATACTATGGCTGTATCTACTTATGCAATTGAGAACAGGGAAGTTCATAAATTATGGTTTATCCCTAGCATTAATATAAGCTGGAAATACAATAAAGCTATTTTGATGGAAAATGTTGACTGGCTGAAATACTGTTGGAAATGAATGCATGTTTTTATGAAATTCCATATGATTTCTTGTCAGTCTGCCAGGTTGTCAGATAACCTTTTCTTCCATGTCTGCTGTTTGCATTAGCTTTGCTGTGTAGGTTTTGGCTGAAAAAGCAAGTTGTTCCTGTTGTGCAATAGGAAATCAAGCTCTCTGTTCTTCAAACTACCAGAGGTGATAACTGACCTTGGTCTTGTAGACTCAGTGTCCTTTTGGAAAAAAAATCCAAACCAAACCAAAAACACACCCAAAAAGTGTGTGCATATATATGCATAACTATGTATATATACAGATATTTTTCCATTTTCTCAGGAAATTTGTCATTTTTAATGACAATGTAGCACCATTAGACTTTGCTAGTCTTTCAGCAGTGTAAATACTGCCTTTTAATCAGGCAGCAATCTCTCATATGGTTATGTACATTTGCCTAATGATATTTTAATTTCATCTCTGTGACACCATAGGACTGGCAGTAATAATTGTTTCAGTATTGGTTACTAACTACTGTCCAAAGCCTTTGTCATTTCATAGGATACCAGATACATTTATTGGGATACTCTGCTTCTAAACGTACAATGGAAAAAATTATTGGTGTCATAAAATGTATAAAAGGGAACATCCCTATTTCTCCTAAACTCTGCAGGACTAAATCACATACTTTGGGAGCACTGGTGCTTATTAAGAAATTATTTATGAGTTGAATTATATCACTTCTAAATATATAAAGAGTTGGGATGACTTCCAGTAAGTACTCCAGAAGCCAGCTGAGTGATGTTTTCCAATTAAATCAGGCTGATTTTTTTTTTTTAACTTCTCAGCATCCTGTGTTCTTTCCTCTGTTTATTTTTTTTCTCATTATTCAACTAGATAACGTATTAACCTTGTACAACTGAAGTCTCACATGTCTGCTCTTTGGTATCTTTTCATGTGGTGGTGATCAGTAGAAGTCTCTGTAGGTACTACATGAAAGGTTTCTTTCTTGTCCATATAACCGCTGCTGATAGTGCTTAAGTTCTTTCCTTAGGACTGGTTGTTATAGGGAACTTCAGAGCTTATAACTTCTGATGGCTCATTTATATTTCTATTGTTCATTTTTTGATAATGACCTTGTTAAAAAACTTGCAGAAAACAGTGCAGCACAAAACACTGACTTCTGTGGTAGCACCTCTTCTGCTCAAGTTATGCAAGGAGAGAGATGTAACTCCATGATCTAATTTATTAGCAGGGGAATAAAGACAGATTAATTAAAAACAAAAATGCTGAACAACAACAAAAAATCCATTAAACCATTAAGCATTCCCTTTTCTACCTGTACTGGATGAAACTCAGAGGTATGCAAAGAGGTTATTATCATCTCCCATTAAAATTATCACCACCCATGTGCTATCACATACACTTATACCAGCCATTATACACATGTACTTATACCACTTATATTTTTCTCTATTGAGAAAAAATAATACACCTCTCCAGTGAGGCTTTCTCCCTAGGTAAATATGCTATATAAAATTACTTATGTAGACTGAGTCCTAGACTGTGGAACTGGGTGTGCACACCCAGACCACAGAGGAACCACAAACTCTTTCCAAGATGTCAGTGAAAAAAGTAATGAAGAAAACCTAGTCATTTATCCAGAAGCTTAAATTTACTATATACGCACTCTCAGATGAAGAAAGGTTGCATATTATGTAAAATGAAACAAAACATTGACAATTAATGCAGTAGACTGAGTGCTGACTGCTCAGCAGATCAGCCTTCCTATAGCTGGCTATAATTATTGCTGCAGAGTGCACTTCATGCTAAAGGAGTATGTCTGCTCCACAGTCCATGGGGCCTGCCTTTATTGATGGATTTGGAAGTTTGCCACTCAAAGAACTAATCAGAATTATTTGGGGTTTTTTCTTCCACTTTGGAGTAGACAGCAAACTCATTCTGGTAGCTGGCCTATTTATTCAGCTCTGTTACAGGTTCATCCAGTTACCAATGATTGTTGACATGATTTAAATAAAGGTTTCTCCTCCATTAGTGCTGAAAGATTAAACCAGATTGTATTACTTGGAAAAATGATTTAAAATGATGGAAATTATCCTTGTAAAAGGAAGACAGAAATAGCCCAACACAAGTGCATGCTGTAGCTGCCAGTTGAAACAGCGGCCTGTTTTGTACTAGGCCTTTCACTGATTCATTTCTAGGGTTGTTCTCTAAAAAGAATCTCCAGTTAGTGGGGCTGAACTGCTGCTTTCTGTCAAGTGGAAACTGAGTGGCTATTCCATAGCCCTTTTTCCAAAAGCTGCCTTTGAAAGCTGGAACACTGGAGCACAGAGATCTGCCAGAGCGGGCCACGGGGCAGGCAGGCCCAGCATCTGTCCATCCTCCCAGCTCCTCCCTTTCTGCCATGACAATTCCTATGCTGTAATAGTGGCTGCCACTGCTCACACCACACACATTTGTAGCCAGAGGAGTCATGAAGCCAAATCCATTTGCCCCACATCCCTATCTACACCATCCTTGAGGTGAACTTCCCTGAAACACTCACTGTTCACCAGTGCTCGGGCTTGCAGGCAGTGGCATTACCCTGCCATGCTGCTCTGTGTGACCATGTATTAAGGGACTGGCACTTACATAAATACCTACTATTTTCAATAAAGGCTTCTTTAGGTTGGTTTCAGGACCCCTCATTTTCTAGACACAGAACTACCATCTAAATCGATGCTTTTAGGAGACTGCAGCCATCTCTGGGTGGGAGACAATACGTTGGCAGTACTTGCTGAGACTGATGGAATCAAGGTAGTGAATGACTTGCCTTTGTCAGGGAAGGGCAGTTTCTGACCATGTGCAGAATACCTCTGGTTTTCCTTTCCATTGTATGTGGGCAGCCAGAACCCTGGCTAATCCCAGTAAATGCAGTTCTTATTCTGAAAGTCCTTAGGAGCAAGCCAGAAAAGGGTCTGTGAGGCATTAGCCAAACAGCACTCACAGGACAGTGGATGAGTCTGATTATTACAGTTGAGCTACTCTAACTCACAGTTAGTTTAATTCACAGATTAATCTCATAAAAGATAATTAAAAGTCACTCTGCTAGGCTGAGGTAGGGCTGTTAGTCCCTTGAGTAACATTAGATGTGGGAATCAGCAACAAAACTCACCATCTCATGGAATTAGCATACCTCACTGCATTTTCACAGTGACATTCAAAGGGCAATGGCACATCAAAATATGCATTTATGTACCTTAAACATATGCCTGTAAACAGATTTTTGTAGAACATCCACTGTGCTTTTAAAAGCTCTGTTTTCACAAGCTTCTGTGTAACTCTTGCCAATCATAATCAACCATGGCTAGTATTGAAGATTTTTCTTACTACTGTATTATCTGAGGGTAATGGAACATACAAAGAATCCTACATTTCAAACTGCTTAAGGCCATCATAAGCCCTGAGCAATATATAGACCTTAGGTTCTTATTGAAATGTATCTTACAATATCTTTCTTATCCAAATGAATTTAACAATTGGAGCTGGGATGGATAGAGGAAGGAGTGGGAGAAGGGGAAGCCTTATTCCCCATCCACCCCCACTTCTGCTCAATTAATTCATTTGTTATTCCCCTGTGGCTATACAATGTCTCTTCTCCTAGGTCAGGGCTGCATCCCTCCCTTCTGATCTGTTTTAACCTTCTTGTGCCTCTGACAACAGGTAGTTTTTCAGCTCACTTCCAAAATAGCACTTAGCTGCTCCAAAAATTATGATATCATAGTATACATACATAGACTCTTTTGGGTCACAGCCAATGTGGCCTCTGTCAAACTGTTTATTTACAATACATCTTAAAAGCCCTCTGACATCCCAGTCAGCAGTAAAATGAAATAGTCATTGATTTCTCACAAGATGTATCAGGCTTTATACCATTATAGATAGCAGGCTTTATACCATTATAGAGAGGAAGGAAAATAGAGGTTTGAAAGATAATCAGAGTATTAACTTTTGCATCTCAGTCTGGAAATAGCAACACACAGAGACATACACACATATTAAACAAAAACTTTTAACCCATTTTCTACATTTTTACACTTTGCAAGATCCTGAAGCATACTGAGTCTCTGCTCAGTGAGAACTGAGATGTCCATTGCAGTTGTGTTAGAAAAGCCTTTCTGTAACACTTGGAAAAGAAATAGGAAGAGACACTGAAGCAACTTTATCTTTCCCTCTCCAAGCAGAAGTCATGAAAATCCTCAACATGTAAAACTGTACAGAGCAAAGCACCAAAAGACTTTCTTGGCAATCAGTTTCTGAGGTATTTGCAATTCCCTTTCTTAGTTAAAAAGTAAAATTACAGCTACTGCAGATTTGCTAGAAAGATAATGACAGATCTGTCCTGAGCTTCAAATAGCAGACACTTGTTCACTGCTCTTTCATAATACCCAATTTTCAGTCATGTTTGGAAATCAAATGACAAAATCCTTTGACTACAGCTACATATCACAAAGGCACTAATTAGAACATTCCCTGGCAAATGACAAAGCCAAGACTTATTTCTGTTCAAGACTATGATGTTTAAACTGATTCAGGTAAATAAGAAATGCAGAAAACAAGTGAAATCTGATAGATTGGTGTAACCTAAACATTTTTATTCCCAAATAATTTGTACTTTATTTTCATATGAAGAGTATACCTGCAAATTTTCTAGAAAAACCCCAACAATATCTTTTATTTCCTACCTTCTCCTAAGGTGTAAACCTCTTCCCTCTGCATTTGCTGTTCATGTCAGGGAACAAATCCTTTTCTGAACATTTTTAATGTATCCAATCACATAATCTTTGTCTTTGTACCAATCAAATTTCACACTCAAGCAGAGAATTTTCATGAAAGCCTGCAAAAGGACAGATTTGGGGACACAGCTGATCATGATTGCTTTATTCTACCCTAGTATTCTAAAACATTCTGGGAAATGTAAACTTTCCAAAGCTTTTTGCCATTAGAACTTTTTGATTTAAGAAGAATCCTCAGTTCTTCAGTTTTATTGGTTTTTGCATTTAAACATAAACTTTATCTCTTTATGCTAGAAATCCCACTTCATACATTGGCTAATTAACTACAATCTAGAATGGAGTAGGACTGATTACTCTTCTCTAATGCTGCTGTTTCTTAGCAACTGAAAGATATGGTGAAGGATGTGAAAGAGAGACCCAAATATCATTTCCAGATTGAGAACTTCCAGCTAGAATAAACTGCTAGTGGGATAGTAAAGTAATTTATTTAATTGCTAGTGGGATAGAAAATTAATTCTATTTGCCTATTTTAGTGCTACATCCCTGGTAGGGTCTAACAGTGTGATTTTCATTGTCCAAGATGGCATTGGAGCATTTAATTTCCACAGAGCTGCTAATAACTGCTAGCTACTCAAAAGAACTTGTAAAATTTCATTAGAAACATATTTTCCTGCTTCCTTCCCACATAATGACTTCTGTCTAGTACTAACTCCTCACTTGAGAAGTTTTACCTTAACCTGTCTCCAGTGTTACCCAATAATCAAAATTTATTAATAGCAAAATTAGTGATTATGCTTTTCCCTATAATGCTAATAAAGTATTTTGATCATTTGAATTGCTTTACTCTGAAGATACTTATTTCATATATTAACTAATTTTACACAGTAAGACAAAAAATGCTGTCACTGGTTTTCAAAAATACAATTTAAAAACCAGTTTATCAGCTGGAAGTCCAATTAAAATAAACCTCCTTTAATACCTGCAGAGTCTTTTTATGCCTCACTGTGCAGTCCGACTCTGTAATTGCTACTTGCAAATGACATTGTTAATGCTGTAGATTTAGTTTTTATTCTGGAAAGGATGGAAGATTGGTCTCTATAATGCTATTTATATTGTGCTTTTTGAGCACTGGAATGTCTGAACCAGAAAACACACAGCAGACTTCAAAGTACCAGAGTGAGGACAAAAGCTAATTAATAGCTCAAAATAACATGAACCATGTAGTCAGGTTTTGGTCTGTGTGTGACACAGGGAACAGGCAGTTGTGGGAGATCCACATGGTGACCCTGTTCTCACAGCTCTAGGAGCTGGAAGTGATGGAAATCTATTGCTGATGGTCCCATGCCCAACCTGAGGACACAACCCCTACCAGGATGCACACATCTGCCCCTCCAGCATGCAGGATGCTGCTGCAGCCTGGCAGGGGAAATGATCCTGGCACAAAATGAGGGAAAAAACAGTGGTGCCAGGATATAAAGTGATAATCTGACAGCCTTCTCACCCTCAGACCTTCCCTGGGCCAGCCAGGGTCAAAGGGTCATGCTGCAGTCTCAGCCCAAGGTGCAAATCATCAGCAAATCAAGGCTCCACTGACCACCCACACCTGGTGGTTGAGTGGAGGAGCAGAGGTTTGAAATGGAAGAGGCAGAGGGGAGGGGGTGTTGTTGTCTGCAGGGGAGCAGAGAGGTGAAGGCAGCTGTAGAAAGCTGAAATGCTGGATCTGTGCCTGGTAAGTTGTGTGTTTATCTTTTTGATACTAGGCTTTGAACTTGGGAGATCTTGGAGCTGGTAGTTGTTGGGGGCTGTGAATTTTTTTCACTGGTATCAGAATGTTTTCTTGTTGGGACATTTGCTGCTATGAGTTGTGTAGTGCCTGCAATGAGCCTTGGTCTAACTCAGTCACTGCTCTGTGTAGCCAGCATGGAAAGTCTCTGCAGGAGAAAAGAGCTTTTCTACAGTGCTAAAGGTGTGTGGTGGAGAGGTTTTGTGGTGCTTTTGTGTTGCTCTGGCAGCAGGCACAGCTAGAACTGAGGTTTGTGTGGGGCACACTCCATCTCATGGAGCTGAGAGTGGACCCAGCTGCTTGTGTTGAGTCTTTTAACTCAAAGAAGCCAATCTAAACAGCCAAAAATCTGAAGCTGTCATTCTTTAGTCATCAACTTACAGTGGTGTCTGGCAAGGGCAGTCTGCAAAGTCCTGGGTGAGCCAAGGAATGGGCTCTGCTGACATGAGTGTGGTAAAGTATTCCCCAGTCTGTCTGGCTGTGTGTTTAAAGGAGTCTTGCTTACCCTCTGACTTTAATATGAAAGTTGGTTTGGCAGGGTTTGAATTTTTGCTTGTTTAGGTTGTGTGGTTTTCTGTGTTATGTTGGGTTTTTTTCCCTCTGCTTGGTTTTTACAGCAGGGATTCTTTAGTAGTCTGAAAGAAAGAGAGGCAACTGAGTTACCCAGTATACCCCACACTCAAGAAGTGCTCACAGAAATGGCTTCTTGCAATTTAAGCTCACATGACCCCTAGGAATACTATTGTTTTAACTGCTTTCTGTTGAGGTATTTTATTTTTATCCAAGAGGCAGATGAATGTTTAACTTTGCCTTTAATCAAATGAGTATCATCAAGCCTTGATTAGTTTATTTCCAGCAGCAGAATCACTGAACATTATGCCAACTGCTTTCTGTAGCACACTTGTCCATGCTTTGTATTTCAGTAATTTTGCTCTGATGTGCTTTCTTTGTATAGCCCAGAATGACTCTGTAGCACACTCTTGGAGAGGAAAAAATAACTTTGCTTGTCTCACTTATGCAGTAAAACTTAAGGAAACCTTTGTGTTCACAAGTTCCAAACAAAGGTAAATGGAAGGCAAGGCCATAGTTGGAGTCCTGTTTCTATAAGGCAGCATGCATCTCTTTCTCCTTACATAATCCAGAGATGAAAAAACCCTTTTTTCTTAGCTTTGCCATATTCTGAATTCATAAAAACTGCATTAAAAATTTGGTGTTCCTAGCTATAGACTCAAGACTGGGGCTTGTACTGTTCACTTGGGTGACCATGTGGACTGTAATTCATAGATTCTAGCATCCCTTTCTTCCTGTTGTGTTGGTTTTTGTTGTGTGGTGGTTTTTTTTTTTATCTGGTTAAAAAATCAGACTCCTAAAATAAATGATCTGTTTAGTCAATCTCAGGTCACTTCAGGAACAGTTATATTTCTGTCAGTCTTTTTTTTTCCCTGCTATATATGGCTTTGTTATAAAAAGATAAAAATAAAAACCCCAGATGCTTAATGTATAAAATTATACTGTCAGGTTTGCCAGAAAGTGGATCTGCTCCTCAGCAACTGCACTTGGTATTAATTTGCCTTCTGGTCTCCCTGCACTGCTAAGCTGGAAGACAACACATCATCCCTTTGTAGGCTGGGAGTAGATGGGGTATTTTTAATTGAGCAGAAATCCTTTTTTTTTTTTTTTTTTCCAGGTGTAACTTGCCCACTGGGATCACTTTAGGGGTGTATTAGGCAAGTGATATCTCCAACTATCTCCAGGAGAGAGTTAGATTTGAGTATTTTTTCAGAGGGAGAAGTTTGCCATTAGGCGTCAGTGATGCTAGTGGCTATATGACATGTAAATACAACAGACCTCCAGGTACAGTTTGCTGATGACTTAGACTGGCTGGTTTTGTCCTTTCAAAGCCAGCTGGCACAGAAGGTGGCTGAACCTGGCTCCTGGAGGAGTGTTAGCTTCTGGAGAAGTCAGTCCAGAGTCTATAGATTCATAGATATTAGGGGTTGGAAGGGACCTAGAAGATCATCTAGTCCAGCCTCCCTGCCAGAGCTGCTGTAGCAATTAAGGCTAGTCATAGCTGAGGTGATGCTGGGAGGGAATCATCTGAATTAAATCTAGGAAGATGAGAATGTATTGTGGGTGTGATCTTGTAGCATGAAAACACACAAGTGGTGCATCCTGATCTCATGCTTTGACACAATCTGGTTTTTTTTTTCAGTTTGCTGCAGGGAAGGGGGGATAAGAATAACCAAGTGGTTTTCTTCAGCTCTTTTCATCTGTCTCTTCATGAGCTTCTGCAACTGAGCTGTCTGCCTTTACACTTTGGAAATCAAAGTTTGTGCCAAAAATCACCTGCAACTTGCTACTGATCAATGGACAAGTCTCAGAAGCTCTCAAGCTGCAGCCAGCAAGGGTTGTGTGGCTAATATGAGGATTGGTGGGCTAGCTACACATGATGTGGGCTATCTACACACACACTAACTGAAGTAGTGACACTCTCCAGAAAGACTGGAGGTTGTGCCTAGAAGACTACCAGTGTTGAAAAGGTGATGTAGTTAAGAATAGATTTAATATTTTTTTTCTTTTGCAAAGGTTATTCTGTCTGCTCACACAGAAAGCAAAGTCAGGATACAGTTAGGTGTAGAAAAACGTTGTTTACCAAACTAAGCTTCAAATTGCAGTGTATTGTTTCAGGATCATAGAAATGTGAGGTTGAAGGAACAAAATTTTTATCAACCATCTAATCCATTCTTTTCTGTGAGGTAAGACTAGAAGCCTGGAAGAGGTCATAGAATCACCGAGATGTTAATATTGGAGTTGGGAGCTCCAGAGCTTATCCAGCACAACCCCTGCTGAGAGCAGGGCCATCTGCACCTAGAGCAGGGTGCTCAGAGCCTCCTCAACCCCACCTGGGATGGCT
>JANHGL010015354.1:2903-13362 GCA_024611195.1 Ceyx melanurus | reverse complement strand
CCCTGCTCCAGCAGCTCCATGTCCCTCCTGTGCTGAGGGCTCCAGAGCTGGACACAGGGCTCCAGGGGAGCTCTGCTCAGAGCAGAGCAGCAGGATCCTCTCTCTCCATCTGCTGCCCACTCTGCTCCTGCTGCAGCCCAGGCTGGATTGGCCTTCTGTTCCTAGAGACCAACACCCTTTCATAGCTTAACACAGTCCTTGCATTTGAAGAGTTTTCCTGATGACAGGCTCTCCTTGGCTGCAAACATGCTGAGTGCTTCTTGTTCTGTCTACAGCAGACATTGATCCCTGTGTGCATAAACTAACTTCAGTAATCTTCTTGTAGGTGTATGCAGGGAAAATGTTGCCCTGTAGTGATTTCATTTCTAGATTAAATAAATTGATCTTGAGCAGTGAGAGAAAATAACATTATCCACTACAGCTGTTTGCTAGTGAATCTTCAACCTGTGTTTCTACAGGCAAGATTACTGTCTGAGCTCTAATAATGAAAGACTCTGCATCAGATGGACCTGATTTTGGAGTTTGTTGTATTTCAGGTTTCATTTGGCTTTCCAGAATTGGAGATTTAGTGTCAAGCTACCAGATCTGGTCACCTCAGAATGGGATTTTTTTATTCCTTCCTCTAAGGCATTGCGTGAGATGGAGCAACGGAGGGCAGATGGTTTTCAAGCACAAATTCTTACCCTAGAAAGCCATCCTGCAGAGAAGCCTGAACAGAAAGGCTTGGAAAATGTCCATATTGCTTGGTCTGCACTTAAATGAACCCAGCAGCAAGCAGCCCCTTGAGAAGATGATGGTGTTGGTGGGTTGCACATGTAATGCCCACACAAACTTCTATTTGAAAGAACTGAAATTCAGCTTATGAAGAAAACAGAGACATTCTAAATGCTGTGAGGAATATTTTTACTCTGATTTACACTGAGTTTCTTAGGGAGACTGCTCTTAGACCAGTCTTTCTTCCACATCATGGAAGAAAACCTGTGTCCTCTCACTTGATCAGGATCTCTTTTTGTGCTTGATTCCACCCTGGATTTTGAAAGACTTGTAATGGAAAATATGCCAGCAGCCATGAGCATTTGAATTCTGCAAAACTTTTGTTCTGGCAAGTTCTCTTTGGGTGAAAGGCTTTCCTTATTTCAGTAAGAGGCTCATTTATTAAAAGGAAAAGCAAAAGAAAGCAATACACGATAGAACCCACAATTTGAGGCTATTTTTATTCCAAATGTGCTTTCTCTGCCAGAGATCTAGACAGTTAGAAGCAAATGGAAAAAATGGGAAGGAAAAAAAAAGTGTGTTCTCTTTAGTTGGACTGCTAAAAAATATGAATTTATTCTGTTCATAACATTCCCTTATTGTCTTCTGAGACACAGTAGCCCTTTCTATTGAAAAGAATAATTGCAAACATCTGTTAAATATGATGAAATGTGAGGAGTGGTTAAGACAGCTTAGTCCTCAAACTGCAACCTTTTAGGAAAGATTTCTGAAATACCATATTGAATGCATGAGCATCTTTCATATTTAAGATGTGCTCTCTGCAGAAGTGCAGCTTCTTTCCTGGGGATGGAAATTCTCTCATAATATAACAGTACCTGCAGTGATATTCCTATTTACTAGCTTTTCATAAACAAATTTGGGTACTTACTGCACAAACTCCCAGTGAAAGACACTCATGAACTAAAAATAGAGGTAAACAAAGCAGAGCAGGAATGGGAGGAGAAACAGACACAACTGAAATACTTGCTTAAGGCTGTGATTAAGACCCTGCTGTCAGTCCAGGACTTCAGCCATCAGCTTTGGAAAGGATATCATATGGGAGGCTGCACTAAGAAATTAGCCTGATATCTTTACAGTGTCCTTAAAGGAAATAAGAGTTGAAATTAGAGACTCAGGAAGGTGTTATTAATGGAAATATTAAGTGGCAAAGTTTTGTTTTCATACATCCAAATGATGGATACCTTTTATACTGTATTAAATTGGTGCACCAGTTGTTAATCTGAATGCAGTATGACTAGTTCAGACACTTGCTGGGATGTCCCATGAAGAAAAGAACCCTGCCCCTGTGTGTGTGTTGGTTTTCTGGGTGTGGGTTGCTGGTTTTGGGTGGTTTAGCTGTGGGGTCTTGTTTATTTTGTTGTTTGCTTTTCGTTTTGGTGTGTTGCTGGTTGGTTGGTTCGGTGGTGTATGTTGTGGTGGTGTTTTGTGATGGAAAACCTGAAAAAAAAGAGAAAACACATAGAAAAATGAAAACAAAAACCTGGAAAATCTAGGGAGGCAGTTTCCCAGCTGTATTGTGCCCCAGGGACATCCCCTAGGAGGCAGAGATTGATTTATTCCAAATCAGTCTCCAATCTGGAGAGACACCACGTCTCCACACCATGTCTCTCAAGAGCTGCAGAGCCTAAACCTTCCATGACTTATTCAGGTCTTGGCATTTGTCTAAAATATTTAAAATGTAGCTTTCAAGTCTTCCCTCCTGATGTGTGGGCATGTTCCATTTGTGGTGGCAGCACAAGAGTGAAATAACCAACAGGTTAATGGCTCCCATTCTGCAGAGCACTTCTCTTCTGAAGAGCTTTCTGATGTTCTGTGTATTCTGATGAAGGAAACTGCTGTGAATACTGTTTGTTGTATTTCTGCCTCTCTAGGGATGGTGTAAAAAAAACCAACTTACTGAAGTCTGGCTTGAAAATGTTCAGCATATTCTCTTCTATATATAGCATTTCCTTCCTTCAGTCAAATTACTTTCATCTACATATGTATTAGAAAAATAAAGCTTAGGTATATCCAATCACATGCTGAAAAAACTAGTTTCAGCTCAAAAAAAAACGTTAGACCAAAGAAAATTTCAAACCAAATGAGCTCAAGTAAAACTTTCAGCAACAAAATTTGATTTTTTTATCACCTTATCATAGTAAAGAAGCTGTGTTGCTTTAAAAGCAAGCTAAGTACTTATTTAAAGATTTGCTTTCAATCTCTTTAGTAAAGTATGACCTGTAGAGGAGCCAGTTAGTATTTTAGTTGTTGATGAAGTGACCAAGCATAAACATCAACTATCCCTAGGAAGCAGCATAACTACTGCTTTGATGCCTGGAAAAGTGAGGAAAGAAATGAAGTATTCAAGTAGGAATATTTAATAGTGGCACACATGCTATCTGAATTGCCATCAAGCATGGCTATGTAAAATCAACTACCCAATTCCAGAGCAGTGGTGTCAGTGATGAGTATATAATAAAACCCCCTGTCTGGGTGCCTGCAGTGGTTATTTGCTGTGTCTAGTTGTGCTTCATTTCAGTGTTCAGCTAGAGGTGTTCCACGTGCACCTTTCTGCTGCTTGTCATTGACTGCAGGAACCTCAAGGAAATTAAATCCTGTTCTATGAAAACATAGAAAACACTGAATAATGGTGAATAATAACCCCACCATCACCCTGAATTCTCTTCCCACACATCACTCCTCTCTGTCTCAATGCTGCTCAGCTGTTTCTAAGGTAATATTTTCCCAGAGCAGTTCTCAAAGGTAAATACACAGAGCTCAAGAAGTGCAAGAGCAAGGGTTACTCATCTTCTGTGCATGGGTAAGCAAGCCTAGAGATGGCTCTGGAGAAGTGCAGAGGGGCACAGACACGGTGCCATGTGGGCACATCCCCCCTTCTGTGCACCATGCCCCTGGGGAAGGGCTGCCCCAGGGCTGAGCTGTGCTCTCCCTGGCTGTCTCACAGCACTGAGCATCCCCTTCTGTTCTGGCACATCACACAGGAGATGCTGCAGACTCAGGACAAGATCAAGTGGGCTGATGAACCAGAAGGATGCTGTGGTGGAACAGGAGGAGCCTGTTTCCAGCCAGCCTGGTGATGGCAGGGGAAGCCCAGGTGTCAGGGTAGCTGCTGGCCCTGCAAAAAGCAGCCTTGGCTTGGATTTGAGTTGGATTCAGGTCAGTGGTGGAAATGTGGATGCAGGGGCTGTGGTGGTATTCTGGTGAACCTGAACCTTGGAAATCCTCTTTGGGTTCTTTGGTAAAGCCCCCTTGGTGTATTTCTGTGCTCTCATCCTTGTCTCATTGGCAGAACAACACTGAGAGGGCCATTCTTGTCCTAAGTGAACAAGCATTTAGCTTCTAGAAGCATCTCTTCCCTTCCTTTTCACAGCTGTTTAAAGCTTCTGCTTGCATTAGAAAGGGAACTTCTGTGAATCCTCTGACAGTACCTTGTCATTAAAAAAAATCAGTATTTTAAAGAAATATGTTGGTAAACCTGGATGGGGGGACACCTTTGTGCCATGGTTCATCACATCATTCTCTGTTTTCCTTTATTCCTTGTAATTAAGCTGTGTCACTAGAAACTAGTTCCTCTGCCCTTGTTTGATCAGTGACAGGTTGCTGTACCTGGAACCTGCTCTTCATGCCCAAGGATTTGATCTTATGGGGATGAGCATGAACTGTTTCTCCTGCTCAGGAATGACTGTGCTCTTGAAACAACAGGGAAGCTGTTGCTATCTGTGGAGATGCTATTGGACCCATTTCAGTATTTCCAAATCAATTTAACTTGCCTGTTCCAAGCATGCTTTACTCACTGAGACAACTGAGCTCATCTGCAATCCCACTGACTGTATTGTTTGCTAGAAGGAGGAGGTTGGTTCCTCTGGCAAGGCAAATCTGCTTCTAATACCTCAAATTACAGACGAGACATCTTCCTTCTCTGTTTTCCCTTTTCAATATAACCTGACAGCATTTGCCCCCTTTCATAGGAGCAGAAATCCCAAACCCAAGAATCATTGGGAAGAAATGAGTTGAGGAGGAAGAATCAGATCAATGCTGGTAGAATATGAAAGAATATATGAAGAATATAACCCAAGCCTTGATATTTGCATTCCTGCAAGGAACTTGGCCTCTTTGGCAGTCAAAGGGAGGGTACAAGGAAGCTTCTGACCTTCCCTGTGCCACAGTACAGAGTGTGAGACATTTCTGTGTCCTCCCAGCCTATAGTTCCAGGTGAGACATTTCTGTGTCCTCCCAGACTGTAGTTCCACTCACTGCTCTTGATGTAGTCAAAAACATTGATTTTTAAAAAATTATTATTATTTTCCTTACTGGCACAAGTGGTTGCACATAACATGTAATTAAAAGTGGCTCTTGGTAACTATGCATGTAAACACCTGGCACTGAGTAAAATCATCACAGCCTTCTCTTTAAGTTAATGATACCAATTAATTATAAACTTCACAGTTTGGAAATCAGCTTTAAAACTAGAGGAGACATCCTGGTCGGGAGGACAGACAGACAGCAGCTAACTGAGAAGTACTGGGACTGCCCTAAGCCCTCAGGCATCTGATTTAACACTTGACAACATGGAATTATGGAGAATGTTGCTATCTGTCCTTAAGATGATTTGTTCTTGGCTTTCCATTAATTCTGTGCATTTCTGTAAGGGGAAGTTGAATTTGTGGAGAAATACCAGTGGTGACTGCATTGGATGAATTTACTGCTATGGGTTGGTTGGTTTTCTGTTTGTGTTTCTGTTGTTTATTTTTCATTGTTTTGTGTTTTTGGTGGCTTGTGCCTGGACTTTTGTTTGTAGCTTGGTTTTATTTGTTTTGGGATTGTTTTGTTTGGTAAGGTTTGGTTTTTTTTGACTGGGGAGGGCAGAGGTGGAAGCAAGAGTGAAATCCCAGCCATGTCTGCCCTGAGGGTACAAAGTGTTATGTCCTCCTTATGAAGAATGATGTCTTACCTTTAAGAACTGCTATGCAAACACTCTTTAAACCAAATGCAGGTCAGAGAGACAGAGCTGAGGTCAGGCTGGATTTATAGGACAGAAGATGGTTTCTGACAGAGATAAAGTTTAATCACAGAACAAAACTTCCTCTCAGTTACACAGACTCTGGTATATTTAAAAGGCACAAGCTAGTCCCCACTGGTAAGACATACTGGCACTCTACAGAGTCTGTGGAAGTGGTCTCTACAGACTTAAGTCTTGAACTTGTTATCCTGGTCCTAAATCTGTAATCAAGTCAACATTTTCCCTTGATGATTCTTTGTTTTCTCAGGAATCCAGTAGCTGTGCATCATACTGATTTTTTGCATCTACTACTAATCATTTCCCCTAGCAGTGGGAGTTGGTTAATGAAATAAGGTACCAAAACAGTGAGGCATCAACCATAACTTCCTTTGAAGTGAACATAAAGGTGCTTTTGATACCTTAAACCTATTTCCCTCTGACTTCTGTGAGTCAAGGGGAAATGATGCACAAATACACAAAGTTAAAATTAAATGCAAGTCAACAAAAGCTACAGACACTCACCTGTCATAACACTGTATGGAATAGAGGTTTTGTTGGAAAAACCATCTGAAAGATGGTTATCTTAATTAAAAAAAATAAAAATAAAAATAAAAAATATATATATAAAACCCCCTTCATGTTGAAAAATCCTAGAAACTTGTACTTGTTTGATCTGCCTCTGCCAGTGATTTGATCTATGTGCTCTAAGTAAACAGAAAACTCTCTGGAAAGGAAACTAACACAGTAATAGTGTTAATATCCTTCTTCAAAGACAGAGAAAATTTAGGTTTTCCTGTAACACAAGCTGCCTGGATAAACAAAGTGAATGCCAGGAATGAGGTGCTGGTTGGTAGCACTGAGGTATTCTGCCAAGTTTCACTATTTGTGTTTCAGATGATCACCTTTCATATTAAACTAGTTAGTACCAGTCAGACAACCAAAGAAATGTCTTTATGGTGAAGTGTTTGTTTCCTAGCAGATAGAAATCATCTGCCTTTCCATTTTCTCTTGCATCACCAGATGTTAGGCAAAACCTGCATCTGTACAGACTGGCTGATCCCTCTGTGGGAAGGCTAGGCAGAACCAACTGATAAAACCTGAATTAGAATCTCTGCCAAGGAAGAACTAGTTCCCACTGGAAAGGACAGCAAAGTGGCTTCTGCTCTTTCTCAGACTTTTCCATTAAAGATGGATGCCTTCAAGAGCACAAAAAGAGCTGGTACGTGAGCTCAGATGGGCTTCTCAAGAAGATATTTGGTATAAAATCATATTACTGCCATAATTTAGTTTCAGCTTCACATGAGTCTCCTTCAGCTAGACTTGTCAGGCTGTAAGACACCCTCCTGTAATGTCAGTGGCAGAGGGATTCCTGGGAGGGACTTTTTAGGCTCTGCATGAAATGGATTAATAGGAATGGATTAAAAGTAGAGCTGGGTGGATTCAGATCAGCCAGGAGGAAGAATTTCTTCTTTCCCAGGAGGGGGTGAGAGCCTGGCCCAGGGTGCCCAGAGAGGTGGGGGCAGCCCCATCCTTGGCAGTTTCTCAGGCCAGGCTGGATGGGGCTCTGAGCAACCTGCTCTAGTGGGAGGTGTCCCTGCCCTTGGAACTGGATCAGCTTTCTTCCAACCCTGACAAGTCTATGATTCCTGCAGATAAATGGCAAATACCACACTTGTAATTAGGTGAGGCTCCAAACCCAGTTTGTGGCTTAGGGGAGCTGCCCTGAAAGGGTTCCACGAGCTGTCCAACTGGCTGGCCTTGAGTAGTGCACCAGAAGTCATGAGAACAGAGAAGAAACTCTGTACCCTGTTGTGGCCATGGGGTCTGTGTGAATAACCTGGGGCAGAACCTGCTGTAGATGCATCGTGCTGCCATCTGGATGCAAGCTGAATTCTTTCCCACACTCCAAATGTTGTTGAATTCATCCTGGCCACTGTTATTCTCTGTCTTGTGCCAGGATATTTTGTAGGAGGTTATCTGGCATGGGCTGAAACGGTGCCAGGAAGCATATTAATACATAAACAGTTTAGAGGGTTGTGTAACCACTGCTCGGGCCCACAGCCAGCTCCTACTTAGTTTACTAGAAAGATAATGAGTTAAAGATTAAAAAAAACAACAACAAACAAGTAAAAAGTTAAAGGGTTCTCCTACTTTCTTGGAAGGGTCTGTCACCCCAATGCTAATGTTGTAGGGAAGATGCCTACACCAAAGGCTGCTCAGGCAGGCCAGGTCTTCCAGGAACTTTCTCATCTACCTGGCCTCCTGTTTTCCTTTTTACTTGAGATTTCTAGCTTTTTTCTGCCATTACCAACAAAATCAGGTGATTTATTTTTTCTATCATGATTCTATCATTTCTATCATTTTCTATTATGATTTCTATCTAGATTTTGTATAGGTGACCAGGAAGGATAAAAGATCTATTTATTCAGATGGGAACTATGAGGTTTTTTCAGGAGATCCATTCATTGTCTTGTACAGGTTGTTCACTATTGCTGAAATACATTTAATGGAACCTCTTGTCCTGGTTTGAGTGAGAACCAAACTCTCCCCCCAGACCTTTGGAAAGGAAACAGGAATGGTCCATGATTGCTGGGTCCATGTAGTGCTTCATAGTCCTATGAACTTCATCTGGCATCCTAAACTCTTGCACCAAGGCTTGGCAATATTCACACAGTAAAAAGAAGAGGCTCTCAGGTCACTGACTGTTAGCAGGATCATCATTTCAGGTGGGAACAGCTCAGTTTGGAGCTGTGGAGACCCCCTTACAACCATCATTCAGATAAGTGCAGAATCAACACCCTTTCCTAAGACCCAGGCTATTTCTGGGGAAGCTGTTTGTGTGTCTGGGTGGCACTAGTATACCCTGTCCTGCAACTGAGCAGTTCTGATCAAGAATATGAAATATTTATGCATTAAAATAACTTTATGTGCCTGCTGTTCCTACTTAGGAGTAGATTCTGCTTCACTCTTGATGACAAATCCTTCTGAGCCACATTTCTATCATCTCAAAAGCAGGGAGAAACCATCAAAGCTGCTGCAAAGTGTTGCCTCATAGACTGTTAGCTATTGTTGCTCAACAGTCCTGTCAATAGATGCTCTTACTGCACAAGTAGGTAGCTTAGGCTTTGTGAAAGCAGAACCCTCATTCAGACACAAGTATTCCCCAGGGGAAAATGCACCTTGAACTGTGGCAAGCACCTTTCAAATGCCCAGTGTAACACTGAAAAGAGAGTTATAAAAGCCCACTTGCACTTTATATCCCATAAGCGTGTTACTTGATACCTCAATTAGGTGCTAAATGTCATACAGCACACTTCATAATTAATCTTGTATTTGCAAGAATATATTAGCTCTTTCTATGCAAGAATATACTAGCTCTTGAATGGCATTAAAACCCTGTAGAACAGTGTTTAAAATATGTACCAGTCTTAAAAGATTAATATCACAAACAGTGCAGACAGTTCACGTAGATGTCACAGAAAATATTATTTCCTAAGCACTGCAAATCAAATATTACAGCTCCAGAAAAACTATTCATGACTGTTGGGGCTGTTTTACAATGGTAAATAATGTTTAAATTCTTGTTTTTGCTAAATGTATATTGTCCAGGCTAGAGTTCAGCAACTTATCAACTAACTGTAAATGCATTCATATTTTGGAGCCAGGAGATGGTGAGATCTCAGCTCTACTGAACACAGTAATAAGACTCCAACTGCCTCTCTAGATTCAAGCCTGGTGATAAGGTTGTCTTCATTTTGTTATCCCTGGCAACACACAAAGCTGTGGGCTCTGTGATATTAATGTTTCAAAAAAATTAAGTCCTGTTACCAGTTTAGAGCTCTACTTGTGGTGCAAGCTGCTGTCCTTCCTAGATCCAACCTCTCCTGTGCAAGGAAATCCAGTGAAGGGATCAGCAACAGTTCACTCTCCAGGATATCTTCCAACTCTGGAAAAACTATCTGCCTTAATTTTTTTTCCCAAAGACCATGCAGGCAATTTAGCCTCTAGTCATCATATGTTAAGTGTAACATAATAGTTCCGTTAAAATAAACATGGGAATCTGTGCTCTGACTTAGAAGCTTGTAGAAAGGCTTGAACTGATAGCACATCAAAGCTCCATGGTCAAACAGCTGCCTTTTTTCAGCCAGGAAGGCTGGCACAGGGCACACCAAATGAAGGTCTGCCATGTTCCTTCTCTTGCATTTGAACCTCCAAATCCTCTGCAAAATCACTGCTGTTGGTGATCACCTGGATTTTTGTGATATGTTACTCTGGTGGAAATCACAGAGGATCATATTTTCATGTGCTGGGCTGCCTAGGAAAGAACTGGGAAAAAATAGTCAAGTGTTCACCTGACAAGGTGAAAATATCAATCTCTCAATAGATGGACATGAAAAAAATGAGAACAATATTCTATTTTTAAGATTACCTGTTCAGTCCTCAAAAGGTTGTCTACAGGACTCAAAATGTCACTAGTTGCATGCAGCAAAATGAGGAATTTCATGGAGGGTAGTGCTAGTAAACACATAACTGAGGGAGAGAGCAGCTGGAAGGAGCAGCCAGGGGTGTGCTGGAGGCCAGCAGCCAATCCAGCCTGGGCTGCAGCAGGAGCAGAGGGGGCAGAGATGGGGAGAGAGGCTCCTGCTGCTCTGCTCTGGGTAGAGCTCCCCTGGCGCCCTGGGCTCC
>JANHGL010015352.1:0-16993 GCA_024611195.1 Ceyx melanurus | reverse complement strand
CCCAAAAGACCTTCCCTGTGTCCTCAGCCAGCATAATTTTTCTCCTTCTGAGTAAGACTGCAGTTGCACCAGCCACATAACACTAATGCAAGAATATTTACAAATTTAGCATAAAGGATTATTCCAAAGAAAGCTACTGCAAACACTTCTTACTAGAACTGCATGGTAATGGACCCATGGATAGAGTGGAGATACCATCTCAGAAAACATAAGAAATAGCTGCAAAAATATTGGGTACAGCAATTAATCTAGAAGTAACCTTACCTGGTTATTTCTACACACTACAGCACTAATGTTTATGTTTTTTAGGGAAATATTTGAGAAGAAGGCACTAGCACAATACTATACTAAAAGAAGTTCACTTTCTCAAAGTTCTTGGGATACATGAGGACACTACTATTGATGTTACTTACAAGAAAACTGAAAGCAGAAAACTGTAAGCCAGTGAAGCTGAAAGAATGTTAAGGGGAACTAACTTTTTAAATTAACTATTTTAACCTCTGTTAAAGTCACTACAGAAAGCCACTAGCTTAAATTCTGATGTATTTTGATATTGAGCAGCACTGATACTACTTTATGTAAAGTATTACATAAAATTGCATAGATTTACACAGATTACATAAAAATATGTAAAGTGTGTAAAGTCTCCACACACATATATGGTGCACACGTGCACAGAAAGAACACCTGACATTTGAGGACAAATAAACATGCTCGTGCTAGCTCCAGGTCATGTCACAGCTGCAGTGACACCACAGCAGGATGGAGAGCAGAGAGGACTGGCAGGTCTCTTGCTACTGAGGCTCATTTCTCAAGGCAGCTGATTAACAAACTAGAAGAAATGAGGTGCATTTTAAATAGAAACTTTAGGATCTGATATTACTCCACTGTCACCTAGAACAAAACGATTCCTAACTTTTAGTGTCAATTTAGGACTCTGTGGATGCTAATAACTTACTACTAACTTACACAGGCATGGCTACATCTGGTTTGCCATGCTCTTCCCTAGCCATCCATCATTATTCACTGCTATTACTGGAATTAAATCACTCCATGGACTAAGAATAAATACATCCCACAGAAATGGCATCTCCTTATCTGGATGGAGCAAGGCTTCCTGTACTGAGGCAAGTGAAAGCACCAAGCTCTGACCCGGGCAGCTATCTGCTATCGATTTCTTTTGAATTTTGGCTTTTCAGACGTATGTTTTCCCAGCGAGGGGACAGAGCCTGGCAGGGGCTGCCCAGAGAGGTTATGAAGTCTCCTGCTCTGGAGACACTCAAGACCTGCCTGGATCTGTTCCTGGGTGACTTGGTCTAGGTGCCCCTGCTCTGGCGGGTGGTTGGACTAGATGATCTTCTAGGTCCCTTCCAACCCCTCACATTCTGTGTCCCAGATCCCACCCTGGGGCACTGGGACTCTGCCTGGAGGGACCAGCTGAGGGCACAGGACAAGCCGGTCTCAGGTGCTGGCACTCGGCCCTGCTTTCTCCCCGGAGCTTTACCCATGCTAAGGAATGAGAAGTTCCAGAGGAGCACTTTGTGTCTTCACATCACGGTGTTACTATTAGTATTAATGGCGAAAAGCTGTTAATACTACTCATTAGCTGCCCCTGTCGAGATGATCCCATGCGGTACTTAGAGCAGGCAGTTAGTCCGGCCTCAGCCTCCCTCTCCGCGCACGTTGCCGCCTCAGGAGGAGGCAGAAGCAGCTTCTACCACATCTTAAGCCTTCGCTTTGCCAAAACAAACGGATCGTTTTCCCGAGAGCTGAGGTGTAAAACCGCAATACCCGGCGACCCCAGCCCCACCGACGACCCCCTCCGGACTCGCCGCCTCAAGAAGCACCCACCAGGGGTGAGAGCGACGCCCTCACGGCCGCCCCCAGCCCACTCGCCGCTTACCATCTGGGCCACCTTGAGCATGCCAGCGCAGGAGCGAAAATAGGCGCCGTCCATCAGCTCCGCGTCCGAGCCCGCCGAGGAGGAGGCGACGGTGGCGGGCGGATGGGTCGCGGGCCCCCCGCTGCTCACCCCGGTGCGGATCACTCGCGCCCCGTGAGACATCGTTCCTTCCCGCGCTCCCCTCACCGCCGCCCGGCCCGGGACAGAGGGACTGGACGGGGCAGGAGAAGAACGGGACGAGAAGGGGCCGGGCCGCGGTGCCCCGGGGCTGCCGGGGGCCGGGCGTAACGCGGCACCTCCCCGCCCGCCCTCTCTCCGCAGCTGGCGCGGCTGCGGGGCGGGGGCCGCCGAGGGGGCGGGCGAGGAGAAGCGGCGGGGTTTTCCCCTGGGAACCGGGGCCTGGGAGCCCCCTCCTACAAAGAGTCTCGGTCCTCAACCCCTGCACCTTTCCCGACCGGCAGCCGCCGTGGGATGGCCGGCTATCCCTGTTTTGCAGCTGGGTTCCATGAAAACAGAGACCGGGGAGAAGGTTTCCGAGCAGGAGGTGCGGGGTTCCGGGAGGGGAGCTCCGCACTGAAGCGCCCACGGGGCGCTTAGGGGCTTGGCTCGAACGGCTGAAGACCCCTCGGCGTGTCAAAGTGTGTCGGCGATGTTCTTGGAAGGGAGGCAGAGCTACAAACAGCGTCTTCCCACACAACATTATTTTCCTGGTTGAAAAAACCCCAAACCTTCTGATTTTTCTCATAAAAACCTTTGCATATAACGGGCAGCAGCAGGCAAAGCTGTAACGACTGTCCAACTGTCTCAGCCCATTGTTTGAATTAAAACATGCAGAGATACTAACAGAACTCAACAAAGGAAGTGACATATTTCCTCCAGTTTAAAAATAACTTGGTTTTGCTTGCTGACAAGTGAGGTAAGAGCAGGCAGTGGGCTGGGCAGATGGTAACTCCAACTTCTGTGGCTCTCTTCCAGAATTAGGATGCAGATTCTGTTTGTATTTAGCATGTAATAGCTCCTTCAGCAACTGAGTGGATGAGGAGGGAAGACAGGTAAGTTCAGTTGCTCTCCAACACAAATAAGAGGCTGGCACATGTAATTTACATGAGCAAGACAGGGTTTGCAATATGGGTATAAAACAGACTGAGCAGCACCTGGTTTTGGGCATCTATTAAGCCAGCTAGCTCCTAGTTGGCAATAAAAGGTATTACCTGTCCCATCAACCTTTATCTCATGGCATTAGATACCAAAGCTACAGTATTACCAGTCTGCACCTGACTACAATGCTAGTTGCTAACAAAGAGGTTTTGTTTTTCAGAGCTACTCCTCCCCCCCTTCCAGTTCAAGTTCAGTAGCACGAACACTTCTATGTTTCTTTAAGACTGGTGGAGGAAGGTTCTGGTAACTTCTCTACTTCCTATTAAGAAATAAATTTCTCTCACACCTTGATTCAGCTTCTTTAGTTCTTCTTTTGGAAGTGTGCATATGGCTGGGCCCTGCTGCTTTCCACTTCAGCCCAGTGAAATAAAAGTACCTTTAAATTACTATGAGTAACTATCATATTTTCTGCTCAGAAATATATGCATCTTCTGTAAACCACTGGCACAAAGTCTGAAATGCTGCTGCATTTGAAGTTTTCATTACAGTTCTTATGCTATTTACTTCATCTTGTTAAGTATATCATGTATAATGGTGCTAAGGGGCACTCACAACACCTTAATAAAACAAATTTTATGGCCATAAGAGCATCTGTCATTCATCTAATGGCCAGCCTAGTCCTGATCCATGACACTTAGATATGTGGATGACTTAGATGTATATTTCAAGCAGTCTGAAACAAGTTATTTAGAATGCCAAATACCTTCATTTTGCAAGGTGATTAGCATTTTGTTTATTCTCCTAAACCTGTATTAAGAATTTCACTAATGCTTTCATCACTTACTTCAAAGAACTGGTTTCTTTCAGTCTTGTGACCACTAAGCAATGCCTGCAGCCACCAATCTTGTTTTGTTGTGTGATAAGCTACAGCTAGCTTATCTTCTTTATGAATATGCAAATTTATAAGTAATAATTTGCAAATTGCTGGAAGAAACATATTGACAACCTTTTGGGTGCTTATGCTTTTTTTCAGGCCTCAATAGGAGGAGCAGACCTCAGGAATAGTTCTCAGCTTCTACTGATTCCTCCAATTTTAACTAGATATTCAGAATACTTTAACCACAGACAGTTGGTACCTGGGGAGCAGCTCAGAAACAAGACAGATGAGAAAGAATGGGAAGTGACATTATTCTCTTTCTAAAAGGAAAGAGCAAGGCAGGTAAGTGATGGGTTGTGACAAAAAAACAAGGCTGAGCATAAAGCAAATTTCTCCCTAGTACATTATTTTTTCAAGTTCAGAATTAAGGATTCAACTCAGATTTGCCTTTTAGAAGGCATTCCACACATCTTCCCTTGAGAATCAGCACTGAAGACTTGGAGAGGTGGTAGATGTTTTGCCAGAATCATTCCTTAACTGGTAATAGTGGTGTTTTGTCCATAAATGGGTTTATTCTGACACACAACACAGTTTCCATGGCAGTTTTTGGTAAAGTGGATGAAACTCTTGCTTTTTACTCCCTTTTACTATCTCTACCCACAGAAGGTGTCTGGGTTAAGGCTTCAGAACAGATCACACCACAAAATCATGAAATTTTTTTTGCAGTCACATTCTTTACACTTAAGCACATCAAATACCAGTTAAGAAAGCATTTCTATTACTAGAGGCATTTTTCCTGATGAGAAATCACCCCTCTAACTAGAAATATACCCAGAATTAAAATCTCATTTTATCAGTTGACACTTGGATCATTTCTATGCCTTTAATTTTTTTTTTCCAGTGATTGAAAAGAGCAGATGGGATTCTAATGCCACACTGTATCTGTGTAGATAAAATGCATATTTGGTAACCCTCTTTCCTTCTCACAACTGGATAATTTTAGCAAGCAGCAGCCAGTTTGACCTTTGTTGTACAGGCCAGATGCAAGCTGCAAGCAAATATAGGTTTTAAAGTAATATCTTGGCTTCCCTTACACTGAAATCCCATGACTCCAACAGATAATCAAGAAAACAACATGCTCAAGAACAGAATGAGCTGGCTGCTGATAAACCTTCTTCACTGCTGGGCACACACATAAGTAACCACACACCCTTTTGTTAAAGGGAGAAATAAGAGGTTTTTAAGCAATAAGATTTCTCTAATTTAAAAAAGCAGCCTTCTACTCCAAGGTTACAAAACACACATGGTTGGGTCATTTATTTATTTAGAAAGTTTTTGGTGTTTGGGGGTTTTTTTCTGCAAAATGTCACTTTTTATACAGAACAATGAGACAGTATCAATCACAGCTTTGATTTGTAGCACTCAGTATCAAAAGTACACCTCTAACATTTAATATAAAGTTACATGTACAAAATTGGCACATGGAGTAGGATTTATTAAAGTCCTAGTAACAACATCTATACAAGGTCTAGAAAAATACCATGTCAATTTCAAAAGAGGCAAGATGAAATTTTATTATATAGTACAAAGTCAGTGTTTAGGTATCTCTAAAGATGGTATTATAAATAATTATTTCATCTCAGTGTAGAAAACAGTATCAGTTCTAACAGAAATGTTCAAACAGACCTCATTCCTCTTGCAAGCTTTGGTCAAGAGATAGAATCCTTGAGATATTTCATACTACAGAATCCATTTTAACAAAATATTTACTGCAAAGTTCGTGACTGCCAAGATATGAAGCTAAAATATGTATTTCCAGCATAGCAGGAGGTAACCACGAAGGCAAAGAACTGTAAAGAGAGGGGAAAAATATAGATTAGGAAATAAAATCTATTTGAGATCACTGTCATTTTAAATAAAATAAAAATAAGTTATGGAATTTGGAAAAAGAAGCAATAGGAGACTTACTAAATGGCACTTTTCCACCTCCTTGTGTTTGTGTGGACATCACAGTCAACACTTTAATTAAGATTGTGAGGAGAAATATGGGCCTCAAATCAGACAACACATGGCATGTTTCAATTTCATCTCCACTTAATACTCCCTCAGCATGGATCTTACAGACTGTACTCCCACCTATCTTCTAGGTGCTGCTTTCAACATCAGTTGCTAGTGGATAGAGGGATAAGCCATTGGACAGCTCACTTTGGCACTGCTGTTGTGCTCCAGGAATTGCCTACAGCCCATCTGTACATCAATGTGCACTTCTATACCCTCACTGGCCTCAGTAGGTGCTGCAGCTCTGAGAGCAGGGCACTAATAAGCAGGCAGAAAATCTAAGCCCTCCACAGAGGACTTGGTGGGTCTTGTCTAATGCAAACTTAATCTGTGGCATCAAAAGCTGTAGGTGATAATGTAAAATACTATTATAATAGAAAACAGTAATATTCTTATTTTACTATTATTTCACATATATATCTATATATCTCTATAAAAGCTCTACCTAAAATCTAACAGAGAATGTCTGCTGGGGATAGATTTCCTAAATTCTCACTAACATTATCCATGAAACCTTTAATGGGTTCAGAAAGCAAGAATCTACATTTAATAGTTTATTTAGACAGTGCATTAGATAAACACTATTAGAAGGTATTAGAAGAGATTCCAAACATCCCACGAGACACTGAGGATTCATGCATTTTGCATAAAACCTGCATCAGCACAGGAGTTTCTGTAGCAGCAAGCAAGCTCCTGTCAACAGCAGTGGGCAAGGAACAGCTCTAGCTACAAGCTGCCAAGGGGAGAAGCCCCTGAACACCACTTTGATGACAGGAACAGTTATCCCTTTGCCAAGACAAAACCAGAGCAGGTGTTGAAGTCTCTGCATTCATGGCCATATACAATAAGCTTCAGACACTTCAGAGCAGTCCAGAGAGGATGAGTGCAGAAGCATGAGCAGCCAGCAAGTAGCTGTTGTTCAGAATCCATGGATACAGCTGAATTTGACTACTGTTGCCACAACATGAAGGAGTTTTTACAAGTCCCTTCTCTTAGCTAATGTGTTCACCTACTCAAAGTGACAAGCTCTTTAAAATAGAAGTTTTTCACTTTGACTGATTTGTATTCCCAAATGTAAGGAGTGAGACAGCAATGTCAGGCCAATTAATCATTTCCAGCCACTTTAAAACACTCACAAGCTACATGATTTTTCAGGTATTGCTCACCCAACTCTGAAGAAAAGACTCACAAGTTGAGGCTGTAGCAAGATTTCTGTAGAAACAACAGCAGCACTTCAGGACCTTCCCAAAGGTGCTGAGCTTCTGTTATCAGTCTGCAGCTTCTCAAATCTACACCACATACTTTTCCACTCACACTCCAGCAAGACTTCTTTTGAGAGAACTTTGAGACAAAACTGGTTTAAAACAAAGCAAAGAACTCACTGAGGAAGCTGCCCAGCTGTTGTAGTTGTGACTGTCCAGTTCTTTGGTAACTGAAGATGCATCTACAATGGCAGCAATGAGGTACAAAACAAAGGCACTTCCATTAAAACACAGCCCCTGTTGATAAACCAAACATCAGTAATTAATATTCACATGCATGTTACCAATTTCCATTCCAACACTATAAAACTCTCCTCTGAAATACAGTGTACACATGTACACAAGAAGTGTGACTCTCAACTCTTTTTACCTTCTTCCAAGTTTCTATCTCTAAGATTAAAATTTACCTGCTTTATTTGAAGATTCCTTACCTCTCGTTTTATCTGGGCATTAAAAAACCCTGTCAATTTTAGTATAAGATGCCAACAATTGGCAGGTTCAAGTGAGCTTCTGTAAAGCACTGATTTTCAAGCTCCAGAGTTGATTGCCTAGAGTATTTGTAGTATTTGTTGTTATTTTTAGATTTCCTGTTCCAAAAAGACTCAATTACCCTGGAAAGCTACAAATCCCTGCAATATCTTGTCATGTAGAAAACAAAAAAGCACATAATTTTTGAGAAGTGCTGCTCTGGGAAATAAGAGTGTTGGAGAAGATGGAATGCAATGCAAGCTGATTGGGCCTTTACTGCCAATATACTGCTCAAACCAAATGGTTCATGCTAAATTACCATCTGCTCCTTACATTTAAATTTACCAGATTTTAAAAGCTTCCATTGATTGTTTTAGCAAAGAACTCACACCATTAAGGAGAGTCAGTTTGGAAGCATGTCCTTTGGGTTAATTTGCAGTAAAAGTAACTGCATCTTAAGCAATTTGGTAATGTGCTTAACCTGCAAAAAGTGAATTTATGACAGACAAGTCCAGATGTAATTTGGGATACTGAATACAATTGGTAGTCTGAGCTGTTGCCTAAGGAGGCAGAGCAATAACTAGCAGACATTGAAATTTTGAATGTCTCCAGGGGTGGGGCCTCCACCACCACTCTGGGCAACAATTCCAGTGATCTAGCACCTTCAGATTAAATAACTTTTTCATAATATCTCATAATATTTCATAATCTAAATAATCCCTTTTGTAGCTGAAAGCCATTAACTCCTCTGGATGGATCCTGTCCTTCTGGCACATCAACTGTACCACCCAGCTTAGTGTTGTCAGCAAACTGGCTGAGGATGCCCTCAGTGCCACTGTGTCAATAATGAAGACATTATTTATATAACAATATATATGAATTTATATATGAAGATATTATTATATAACAATACTGGTCCCAGTACAGACCCCTGAGGGACACCACTTGTCACTTTTTCCTATCTAGACATTGAGCCATTGACCACTCTCTGGTGTGGCCATCCAGCCAATCTCTTCTCCTCTGAACAATCCACTCATCAAATCCATACCTCTCTAGTTTAGAGAGGAGGATGCTGTGGGGGATGGTGTCAAAGGCCTTGGCAAAGTCAAGATAGATGATGTCCACTCATGCAGTTGCTACAATATGTTATCTACATATGTTATCTACAATATGAAGTGGAAACAAATCAAATACTCCAGCTTGCCTACCATATACATGAGGGGCAGCTCATTTATGTGCAGCTGTTGTCTGAGAAGTGCTAAATTGATGAAAGAGGAGTAATGACTAAAGCTTTATCCAAATGGATACAAAACTGCTCTCCCTTTGAATGCATTTTACTTACCTCTAATGTAATGGGGGAAAAAAGCCCACACCTTTAAATGTACCCAGGCACATTACTGTTGTAATTGAAATAATCCAACATTTCTATAGCAGTGTTATTGCCTTAATGGTAATTGCTGGTCATGCAACTTGAAAACAGAGAAGCTATTTGAACATAATCCTGGTTGTTCTCAATAGTAATTGGTGTAACTGGCCATTTATTACAGCAGCAAATGGGAAGACAAAAAGAAAAGGGTATTCTATTTTAGTCATGTACAGCCCAGAGTTGATAACAAGATGTTTGCAACACAGAAGTCAAAAAGATCTTATTATAAAAGTAACAGAATTCTAGTCAATAATCTTTAGCTAGTAGAGAACAAAATCAAACCACAGTTATCCCCCTCTATCAGACAAATGCAAGACTATATAAGATTTTTTGGATGTGTCACAAATAACCAGTTGGCTGAGATGAGTTTTAGGATCTATGATCCTGAACAAGAGCCTGTTATGAGAATCATGTAAAAATGTGCTGTTGAGAGGTACCACGAGCCAGGTTTGTCCAAACCACAAAAAGGGCAAAATTGTTCTGTAATTACATTAGCTGCTTATCTGATTTGCATTAAGTGCTGAGCTAAAAGCAAATTATTACATGGCATGTAAAGAGTCCCTCTTTCAGTTCACAGTATTGATTCAAGTAGGAATACCTCCTGTTTAAGTCACAGGGCCAGGTCTGTTAGCTCAGAGACAGCAACAGCCTCATTCTTCATGGGATGTAATCACTACAGGGAAAAAAAGAGGCCACTGTGCATAAATATCAGTCACATTCACATTATTAAAAATCAAGTCACTACAACTGCTGAACAATACAGTGAAACATCAGAGGAAAAGTGTTTTTAAAATGCCTAGGTAGTTTGAATGTTAAACCCTGCAGTTAAGCAGCCACACAGTAATCAGAGAACCTGCTAAAATCCCAAGTACAGTTGCATAGCTACACCCACAGAATACATCAATATTTTATTCCCTTCATAACCCAGCAAATCTGAAAGGACAAAGAATGGGTGTATTTACCACTGTGGTCCATGGCACCTGGGGGATCCTGGTGTAGGTCATTGTCATGTAGATGATCAGAAAGAAGAGTGTGAGAACCCAGTAAAACACAGCTACAAACATCACCCAGCCAAAGGCTGGATAGAGAAAGTATTCTGTCCCAGCTATCAGGGTCCACACCAGCAGCCCCAGAACCTGCAAAAGACATGGAAAAGAAAGAAAACTGTTACACAGACTTCAGACATTTGTTCTAGGTGAAGGAACAACACCCCTGCATTCACACAACCTTCTGATGAGGTGAGTTGGGACTCTACCCTGACAGACACTAATCTAACAAAAACCAACCTGGACTGGCACCACAGGCACAAAACAACTCCTAGGACCTTATTATCAGTCTGGGGGGAAAAAAAACCCAAACAACTCTCCCTTGACCCTGAATCTGCCTGTCTGTTCATATTTAAGACATAAAGAAATACATGAACCAGAGATTTTAGCATACTCTTCAGTCTTCTCTAGTGTTAGTGTTAAATGGTCAAAACCATAGAAAACCCAAACAAACAAAATCAAACCAAAAAAAAAACCCCAGAACCTCAAATCCCACCCCCTACACTTTATTGGAATTAGATATGAGAACTAAAATTGTTATATTTGAAACAAGGTGCTTCCCTTTCTGCTACCTGGGCCATGGTAGAACTGCTCAGAAGAAACAGAAAGGAGACAAAATTAAAGTTGCTGAGCCTTTTAAAAGCCCCTTTACTTTTCTGTTGCTGTGTTGAACACAAACACTAATGATAAATCTTTAAACACTACTACAAGACAATTTATGCCCATAAACACAAGGTCATTGCAATCAGCCCCGATCACTTTCAGCACCTAGGTGGTATCTGTTTATTTTTATTTCAGTTCATGCTCCAAACTGCCACCCAAACTTAATTCAGCCCTGAATTTGTTGCCCTGTGTGTTCACATAAAAGGAAGCACAGATGTCTGTTTTATGGGGTTGTTTTTGGTCTTGTAACAGAGAAGGCACAAAAAGGTCTTTGCAAGAGCGTTTTTCCCACCGGTTTCCAGAATTTAGCAATTTCTTTTTAGTAGGAAGCCCTGGAACTTGCTCGGACTGGGATAAAAATTCCTCCTTCCCACAGCGCACCAGGGGAGGGCAGCATTGCCCCAAGAACAGCTTCAATGGCACTCACTGGCTACTTAAAAATAGTCACTATTCTTAAAATTATCACTTCAGCGCTGCTTCCCATAGCTCATTTTAATTCCAGGTCCAACAACGTTTTACTACCAGTAGCAATTCAGTTAATAACGCCTGAAATTGCACAAACTACCCACGAACATGTTAAACCCCTCAATTTTAGTGGAACAGCTTTAAGATTAAACAATCTTGATAGACTGTTTAGCTAATCAAATATGATTTTCTTAGGAGAAAAAGTTTCTTTTCATTGCGCCCATCCACTTTAGTCCAAATTTAATCATCCAGAAATTACACTAATGAATAATTGGACTCATGCTTGATTAGTAATTATGAAAGATTTATCCTAGATCTGAGTATGTAGTAAAATACCAAGAACAGAAACTTCAAGATGAAACAAAGAAATTAAACATCATTAAACGCTGTAAAGTATTGACAGCCTTATTATTTAGAAAGATTTTTTAAACAGAAGTAGACTTTGTCATGCAAAGCACAAGACAATGAAAAAATGCTCAATACTAAATTCAACACAAGAAGATTGATTCAGTTTGTATCATGGATTATTTCTGACGAGCCAAAACTTCACAAGCAGCACGTTATTAAATAGGAAAATTTTGAGGTTAGATGAAGCCACTAACCTTACATGAACACATGACATTAACTAGAGCACTGGCATTCTCATGGGTCACTGGTTTGGTTTTTTTCCCAGTGATTTTCTAATCTGGTGTTATCACCTCCCTTTCAAGATCATTTTAATGTTTAAGCAGCTGTAGATCTCACAGGTATTCCAAAGAATTGCTCTGAACGTGTCTTTATCTGGCCCATCTCCACAGCAGAACAATTCATCTGAGCCATTAAGATGCAGCATGGGTGTTACAGATTTATATTCTCCCCCAGTTCTGGGTTCATATGCATCATAACTTTGATGGGTTGGATATTAGAGCACATCTGACATTTGCAGTTAGCTCTGGATACTCTTCCTGCAGATTACTGGAGCCGACAGCCTGAAATAATAGTTCAGATTACTTGATTAGACCAGAAAAGGTCAGATCAGCTCATGGTCAACAATTCTCTCTGTGTGTAGTTAAATGAGATGGCAAATGGGTTTATTGCATATGTAAACATATGCAAGAAATTGATTTAAAGTTCACACTGGCTGTCAGCATCTACAAAATACCTAAGGAGACAAAGGCACAGAGACATCCAGACGAGGCTGCTGTGATTAGCTTGTCTCCTCAGCATGTTAAATACCCAGAGAGCTGCTGCAGTGTTAAAAGCCTGTCTCACCATATTTTACATTCCATGTTTGTTGTTCAACAGACCAGTGCAAACTGGGTGATACTTGTGCATTTGCTGGAGCTGAGAATGCCACTTTTCCTGCTGATTTGACAGCAAACCTCCCCACTGGGGATAACTGGGCTATATTCAAATGACATCCCAATAAGGCAGAATCTGGCAAGTGAATGGCAGGTATCCAATAGCATAAAGTAAGGCCCAGCAACTGCAATGCCTGGGGAGTGCTCCCAGAAATTCAGTGTGCACAGAGCACACAACTACTTGCACTGCTTCAGATCAGCTGAAAGACAAAGGAGAAAGCTTCACTCAGTAACTGGGAAAAGCCTGGATCTCATGAATACCAGGTATGCCAGAGTGTATTAGTATTTGATTTTAATTTATGAGCAAGTTAGAATATGCTTATTTAGATTTAAAGGAGCATACTACAATTCTGGGAAAAATGACTCTGAGAAAGGAAGGAAAAAGCATCAAGAAGAGTGAAGAAAAGTATGCATGTGGTAGTCAGAGAGAGGGGATGCTGGGTGCTGAGACTGTTAGGTGCTCCATCAGCTGGGTCTAGTCTTTCAAGTCAGGTGAGAGGTAGGGATTTCACTTGTCAGCACATGATAAAGGCAAACAAGGGAAATCTGCTTATTGCACTTTCTGATTTCACCTTGGACATCTATTTTGTGGTCACTTGCCTGCTGCTTGATCAGGTATCTCCAATACTAGAATGCATTAATATGTCAAACCTACTAATGCATACTTCAGCAGTTGGCAGGTACCATAAAAAGCAAATAACTTTGTAGCAAAGTCCAATATTATTGACTGTGCAGGTTTAAAATTAGATGCTTAATTGCATATTCAAACTCTTAAATAAGTGCCATAATTTTTCTTCAGTGCCAAGAACTTAAAAAGTATTGGACTATTTAATCACTTGAAAAAAATGCTTTCTTGCTTAGATGAGACACATCGTGTCTCGTGTCACTGGTACAAGTCAGCAGGAATGAAAGCAGGTGTGAGCTTGAATCTGTGTGTCTGTTCCTGCTTTTTGAAGCAGCTTAAAAACTGCAGAGCTGAATCTGTACTTGCAAACTGTATTTTAAAAGGTTATCATGTAGTGACTCCTCCCCAGTGATGCTGGTGTTAAATCCTGCAGCATTCATCTTGACTGGTTAACCAAGCAACACAGTCATGCTTATGCATCTCTTTCCAAGAAAAAAAACCAGTCTGATTGTGGCAGAACTGACAGGGAGAAAAACACAATGCTCATCTAGCTGCATGAATATATAATATTAATAACCAAACAAAAACCACACACACACAAAACACCCAAATCCAACAACAACAACAAACCCACAACAAATGAACTCCCCTATTTGGCACATCTGCCTAAAGCTTTCCCTATTCCTTATCCTAGAGATGCTTCCTAGGACCATTTCAGTTCTCTGTACACAGAAGTATTGTAAGATTCAGAGAGATTTGCTACTGGCACAGGTGGAAAATACAAGAGTAGTGCATTTCCAGCAGTAATCTCCTGTATTCCAGCCACCTGAACATGGACAGAATCCAGCAGACATCTCTCCTCTCCTTCCTGAGAGAGGATATACACAACTAGAAGAAACAGACCACTCTAAATTATTGCACATTGTTATTTCACTACTAAATCACAAGTTAGGAGCTACCTCAGCAGCAGCACCAGCAGTCTACACGGATCTCAATCTCCACCTTTTTCCTCCCTTGGCTGCTCTCTGCAGGCAAAAATTCCCCAGGGAGTCTTCCATGGGCAGGAAGAGCACAAACATTTCTCCAGTCTGCTCCCTGGGCATCGAGATATCCACAGAGAGTGGGGGGTAGAAGGAAAAGTTTTATTTAAAGATAAAAAAAGGGGGGGGAAAAGGGCATTCTGCTTCTATTGTTCTTGCAACACATGCCCAGGACAGTCAGTTGTACGAACAGGAAAATTAATTGTCTAATAATTGACAGATTTAGAATTATTTTTTTTTTTTTCTGCTCTAGCTCAACGAAGTAAATGTCTGCAGACAAATAACGGCTGTGGTTCCGAGTTTTGGTGCTGTCACAGGAGCTCTGAAGGACAAGAATTCCTCCTCCTGGCACTAGAGGGAGCGCAAACATTGATTATTTTTTTTCGGAATGATGCTCTGGGGGCATCCATTGGGACGCGGGGCACAGACCCCAGAGGGGCGACTGGCACACAGTGCCCAACCCCTGCAGACTCAGAGGGACTGATCTCCTAAGGAATTAAACTACTGGAGGCAGTACATGCCAAAACATGCTTCAGAAATATATCCTCAATAAAGGCTGAACTCTTACTTGACAGTTTAGTCCCAATCCTATTACAAACTACATGGAAAAACCTCCTGAGTCAGGCCTGGGATGGGTCAAGACCTGCTGGCAGACACTGCACTGCAAAGGGAAAATATTCCAGAGTGAGAACTCAGACCAAGCTTCAACAGCTGATGAACCTTCAGTTTCTCACAGCACCATGGAGCAGGGAAGTCCTCCCACACTTACCCCAGTTCCCCTGGAAAGAGATTCACACAGAGGTAGAACCAGCTCACAGGGCTGCCCAAGAAACTCTCAAATCTCCTTGGGAAGAGGGGAGAGAGGGATGCAGTTAGTGGCTGGCATGCGAGGAGGCACCTCCTTTCTCTGCCCAGGCTGGGTGATACTGCAGAAAGACAGTGCCTGAGCAAAATGCAACAGCACAGCCCTGTTAGACAGCACTAAAAATTAATAAATCACAAAAGTGGTTCTCTCTAAACCTCCAGGGTTGACTCCACTGACTGCAGGGCAGCTTGTGAGACGTGTTTTGGCTCATTGCAACTGACAGCTGGTGAAATAACTCAGTGTGAGGGGTAAGGAAACTGTCCTGTCCACCCCAGCAGCTACTACAAAGCTCAAATGTTGCTTCACCTAAGAAATATGTGTGGAATGTGTGAGGATCAGAGCTAACAGCAGTAGCACAGACCAAAAGCAGGTATCTTAAGTTAAAAAAAGCAAAAAGATGTTTTCTGGAAAACACAGACTGTCCCATCTCCCATCAAAAATGTTAAATCACTGTAAAAGAGGTTTTTTCTTAGTATTTCTGAGGTAGTTTTGTCTGAAAAAAATAACTAGAGGGTGGGTAGTGGCTATTTAGAACGTAAACAAGAAATATGATTGTGCTTGGGTTGTAAATCTTGTCATTGGGTTGTAAATTTTGATCCAAAATGTCACAGTGGGGGATTAGAAACTGTTAGGAAAGGAATAAATAACAAAAAAAACCTCCAGCAAACAGAAGCTATCTCAGTGCTTTACAAACAATGCAAGATCCCTCTCTGCTTTTCCCGCCTTCTAGAAAATGGCACGGTTAGGATTTTCCAGAGCAGAGCAGGATCTTGGTCTGTGTGCTGGTTCTCACACTGAGTTGTTCAGTCTGATAACGACTGATACTAATACTGGTCTAAACTGACCACAGACCAGATCCATTAGTCATTGTTACTAACTTCTGGTCTTAATTAACATTATTTTCCTGCAGAAGACCCTGGCAACCGACTACCAGAAGCATTACCAGAATGGGATGGATGACTACGTGGCACACCAACCTCCTTTTAGTTTCTAAAGTAATAATATGGGGAATAACATCCAGCAGTGATGAAGAAACCGTCTTGAATTCTAGACTGATAAAATCTGTTTTCTCCACGGAGCAGCGGTTGATCATTAACAGGTCATTAAAACGTGTACAGAGCATAAAGATTGGTCCTTGTCCCAGGGCACTTTCCACATTAAATGCTTTAAGGTTTGCAAGCTGCATTCGGGAGCCCACTGCTCTTTACCGATGCTTGTAAATTGTAATTTAACTCTTGTGTTTAGCCTGGGGATCTGCAAACACACAGACACGTATATAGGCTCCTGGGCACTATGCATCAATTTAGGCACCCTTGCTAACCCATCGTGTTACCTAGACACAGAATCATCCCCCACGATGTTTATTCTCTGCCAAAAGCACCTTTAGGAGGTGCTTTCTGGCCCAGAAAGATCTGCAGGCAGGAGCTGCTGGAGCTGCCAGGAACACACCAGGCACTGTTATCAGCAGCTCCATCGGGCCCACGGGGCGATGGGAAAATCAAAGAGGGGTGGTGCAAAACGCCACCAAACAGGCTGTCCTGAAACACCTCCCTCTCTGCCAGGGCACCCAGGGAAACAGGCTGGAGACGGTGACCTCCACACTGCTTGAGCTGTAAACAGGACCTGAATGCCAGGAGCCTGCCTGGCTCTTATCGAGGGATCGATCAGCAGGGATGTGAATAAAAGCAAAGCTGCTGCTGCTGCTGCTGCTGCTGCTCCCTTTTCCTTCCACTTCAGCAGGGCCTGGCTGTGGCAAGGATTATTCCCACCACCTAACACGGAATCACAGATATTAGGGGTTGGAAGGGACCTAGAAGATCATCTAGTCCAACCCCCCTGCCAGAGCAGGGGCACCTA
>JANHGL010015351.1:23118-34662 GCA_024611195.1 Ceyx melanurus | reverse complement strand
GTCATTAATCTTAGCCCCAGGGAGGCAGCAGACTTCTCTGTGTATTGGGTCTGGCCTACAAATTAGGCCCTCAGTTTCCTTCAACAGAGAGTCTCCTATTATGAGAACCCTCCTTTTCTTCTTCATTGAGGAAGTTCTAAGTTGTGGGGCTGAAGGACAGGCTATGGGTAAGTTGCCAGAAAGGTCTTTATTTGAGGGGACATCAAATTCCAGGGGTCCACACCACCTGAGTGAGAGCAATGATGGAGTGGGGGGGGGTGGAGGAAGAATCCGCCCACCCTTACGAGGTGGGACATACCTCCAAGCCTCCCCCTCCACCACTCCCCCACCTTACAGTCAGGAGGTTCTCAAGCACTGCAAACTCGCTCAAATACCTGTAAAAAAAACTAAGAGCTGTAATTAATTCACTGTGTTCAGAGATGAAAATCCAGTACTGTATCAAACTGTGCTAGGATTTTTGATCTATTTGCATAATTATCAACACATTGTGATACTGATTTATATTATTATGGCAATTGGAAACTACTTTTAGAGATCTGTGATCTTTGCACTGGGAATTGTATTCAGATGTATGGAAAAAAAAAAAAAGCTGCAGCAAAAAGAAATATGGGAAGTAAATTTAACAGGGAGATTATTGTACTTTATTGATACAACTTGCCATCAGTATATTATAGAATCCCAGCCAATGTCCAGCAGTTATTGAATAAAAATTTATCATTGATGGCTGAAAAGTCACTTCTAATTTGGAGATTCTTCTACCGGATGACTCTTCTTCAGTCACTTGAATATATCTTTAGAGTGCAAATCTGTAGCTGTTTTCTCCTTTTCTGCCGAATCTCTCCCTTTTTGTCTGCTGATAATTTTAAATAGTATTATTCTGTACACATGTGTACTGTTGCTTTAAAAATCAAAGCTCAGGTAGGGAGTATTTTTTTATATTTGAACCTAGTGTGTAAGAATGGTAAGAGACAGGATGAGGAGTTCTACCCATTCCTACGGTGTTTTTATATACATTTACACTGAAAGATTTAGACTTTTACTACTCTGTTTCACTGTATGAGTTCTTGATCAATCAGAAAGCCTTCAATTTAGACCATAAAAGCTGAAAAAGACAATCAAAAAGAAATGTTACACTTAAGAAGAAGGAAGAATCTTTAATTTTCTGTTCTATTTACTTCCTTACCTCCTCATGACCCAATATAAGATTTTTAGCATACCAAGGTTAACGACTAAAATTCCAGTCTCACTAACCCTTCTGAATTTACCTCATGCTTAATTAATTAGCTTCAGTGAGATTATTTGCAGAAATAAAAATACGCTCTTGGAAGGTTCAACCTTCTTTGTGAAAACAGTTTAGTGAGCTTTCTTTAGCTTGTACACACACGCAAAAAACCCCCCATATTTAGGCTGTATCAAGGAAAAATGCAGTCTACAAATGCAGACCAATGAAATACTTAGATATCAGCTATTTGTGGGAGATTATGATGGAATTTTTGGCCCCAGCAGCTTCTTTAAATTATTTGGAAGTGGTAATCTACAATATGGAAAACAAATATATAAATCACCCCACAAATGTAATCTCGTCTTTGAGGAATTAATTCACTTAGAAAATCCCTTTTCTTAACCTGATGCTTAGTTAAACTAGGGTCTTGCTGACAAAGAGAAATGACCAATTAGACCAAGAAATGACCAAGGTAGATCAATGTCTTAATGAGTTTCTATAATAAAAAGGTGGGGTTTTAAAATTTTTAAAATTTTTTTTTAGTTAATATGTCATAAGCATTTCTTGGAGATAATCCAAGAAGAAATAAAGCAAAAATTAGATTAGGCCATATAATCATTGATTATTTCCAGCTCTACTAATTCTGTCTCATTTACAAGTGGAGTAGAAATCCATGGTAAATTATGGCTTGTGCATTGTGTGGATTTTATCACATACATAGTGATACACCTATGTATGTGATGTCACAGGCAGATGTGTGCAGTAAAAGCTACTCCATTCAATCAACCATCAGCAGTGTCAAAACAGTTTGGAAATGTGTTGTATTGCTTGTGCCATGCTGCGTGACCCTCCTAGCAAATATGGTTGAAGTCTCCAATGAAAAACCAGACAAGTGATCAGAAGATTTCAAGGAGGCTTAATTCATTGTCCCTTTTTGATCAGGTTGTCTTTAGCATATGCATTACACGACTGCCCTTTCTCTCATGATGTACCCTCTGATCCTGAGCCATATAAGGTCTCAATAAGGCCTGTTTGCTTGTATAACTCTGTATGTGGAATCCTTGCGTATGCTGTCCATCCTTTTGTGTTCCACATGGGCATCTACCTCTGCATGAGATGGTGTATCCACTTGCCACCACACTTCATCACCACATTCTGGTGTTACAATCTATCCTGTGAATGACTGCATAGTTGTGCACCAACTTTCATAAAAAATAACCCTGTCTGATTTCCTATGAATATGTTGACATGCTCTTGAGGTGGGCCTGCAATTTCCTACTGGCCTTTTCACAGAATCACACATAATGGTAGGGGTTGGAAGGGACCTCTGAAGATCATCTAGTCAACCCACTGATAAAGCAGGTTTCCCTAGATGAGGTTGCAATTCATTTGTCTAAATTACCATATCTCTGTCATACAAAGTTCTGGTGGTAAATAAGTGTGTTATTTTAACATATTTTCCACTTGCTTTTATGCCTTTAATTATTTTTCCTTCAGAAAACATTATCCAGAAGTTGCTGTTAAAGGAAAAAAGTAATATGGATTACTTTTGTTCTCCTAAGATACTAAATTTGCTGTTTTCCAGTCATATGTTACCTTTGTTGACTTGAAAAGTTTGTTAGAATCCTTGGGACTGGATTAGACTGTTGTATGAAGTAGCCATATGCTGCCACAATCTGGAAACTTCATGTGCACCAGCAGATCATGTAACATAGCTTGCATATCACTTTCTAGTCATTGGTAACATAAAAGTGAGCAGATCTTCTAATCTGCTATCAGTACATTGGGTCATACAGTTTTATTCTTAGCACTGCTTTGCATTTCAGTTAATTTTAGCTGATAAAATTGAAATGTGTGGAAGAAACTGAAATTATACAGTAGCATTGTTTTTTCATTCTGTGCTTCTTACCTTTTCTATTGTTACGGTATCTGTGATATATAGATCTATCACAACATGTGCTACTGTGTTTTAAATTTCAAGACAGAAAGATTAATGTAGACATTAGCATTTTTGTGGGCTTGGCCATCAATATTTCATCTTAGGTAAACAGACGCTTTGCCTAATTTATTAGTTCTCATATCTGGCATATAGAAGCTGAATTCCCCTCTGCTTGGGAAATTCCCCATCTGTCTGGAAAATGACCTTTTCTGCTCTGCAAATCAGTCTAGCAGGAAGAACAGAGTTGGTTAATATTGTAGAAAAATGACTTTTCTTGTCACCAACTAAATTGTCATGATTTTGACCCATTTTGAAATTAGTTAACATTTCCTTTCTCATGTTTCATGCATAATTAATTTGGATCGTTAATGTACTTATGCTATGCTTCCAGAGTGGGGATGTTTTGTATAGTCACTCTTAAGAGCAGTAGAAACACAGCATTAGTTGAAGTGTCATAGTGACTAATGAAACCTCATTATATGTCAATCAGAGAGTTAAATGAAAAGTGATGCTACATCTAGGCAATTTTATACCTAAATCATGGAAGGTAAAAAATGGAAAACAAGTTTTCAGTGCTTTGATTTTATTCCAGTATGACTTGTTCTCGCAAAGCTCTCACATAAGTCAATGTTAATATTCTTGGTCGTGATCCTGCTCTGCTGGAATTACCAGGAATTTCACCAGTGATTTCACTGGGAACAGAAATAAACTCCAGGTGGAAAGTGGATTAAATTACTAATGTTTAAGAGTTTGTGAGATAAGATCTTCTAGGACAGAGGGTGACAATTTTGTTTGCACTGCCCATCACCAAAGGTACACTTCATGCTAGACTAAAAAAATAAAATAAAGTAGAGCACTGCATAACAAACTACATTTCTATACTGTAATCCTCCCAGAATAAGAGGTCATTACTCATACAGGAAAAACAGGCAGTAGGAACAGTTCAGTTCAATTACTAAAGTATACATTGGAACTTATAATTTCCAATTTCAAATCAAAAGCTGATCATCAACATTACAACATTTAGTCACAAAGTAGGCAATATAAACTAGACATCTGCAAGCTAAGAGTGTCCTCGCCATTACAGAAAAAACATCAGTGTTCACTAGTTTTACTTGTCACTTTATTGAAAACCCATCTTTCCCTAGTGTAAAACTTACTTTTATGCATGTGAGGTGAATCAAGGCTTCCTGGCAGAACAAATTGTCTCCATCTAGCAGTTTAATTAGAAAAGGTTTATATGATCATAGACACTAAAAAAACCAGGAGTTAAGCCAAGGATGACAATGTAGAAACATAAGCATAAGCTTTGACATGTCGATATACAACCACACTGTCAGTCATTGTCAAAATTATAGACCATAGCAGCACATCACATCTTTTTCTGTCAAAATGTTCCCTCTGACAAAGGTCAGTGCCTTCATGACATAAACCTGTTATCCTGCTATTGCCATAAGTATCATAAGAAGAATGGAGTTGAGTCAAATGTTTGGAACAGACAGAGTCAATGCGACTTAATTCAGGAAAGAGCCATATTTCCCTTTTCCCTTTCCCAGGTTGCCAGCCATCAGCATGAATGTTCCTGCTCACAATCTGTTTGTGTTCCAGTGAGTAATAGCTTTTTACTGGCCTGGAAAATTACTATCCCATTACTAGCAAAGTACATTCATGGGATCAAGTGCCTTTTGAACAGTTAAGTACATTGTGCCCTTTAAATAGACCAGACAGTTTTAGATGAAACCTTTAGAACTATGGCCAATCTGTTGGCAAATTAAAAATGTAGTAAGTGCAGTGCTGAAATCAGGCATATTTATGAGCTGCTCAGATATACAGCACCTTAAAATAGTTCGTTACTTGTTGGAATTTATGAGGGTTTTTTCTCCACAAGAACCAACATCTCCAATAAGTCATGAACAATTGCAAGATATGGAAAATGAAAAATAATCTGGCATATGTCAAATTCCTCACAGCAGTGTTTTCTTTAGAATCTATGTATAAACTATATTTAAACTGTGAGCATGACGCTCTTCCTCGCAACATCAAGGTAAACGGGAGTAAATGCAACTGAAATCAAGAAATGAATGTGAATGTAAAGCTACAGGAAGTACCAGAACCATCAAGTCTATTGTATATAAACACATGTTGTCGAAACACATATAAATATGCATGACCTATGAGGAAGCAGAAATGACAGATATAAAATCTTTCAGATGGAACTGGACTGGTTTTTACAATCACCAAGGAGACCGGGCTGTCTACTGCCTCCCAAATCTGAGTAATAAATTGTATTTACATGATTCATGAAACTTCAGAATTTGTTTTACATAGTCATTATAATGTTATAGCCATACTAACATTAGACTTAAGGAAATAAGGGAGGACAGTGACCTGGAGTTTACACTCTAGTGTATAGTGTAGAATAAATTCTAGTACAGAGTCTGAAAGATCTTATTATTCAATCACAAAATAGAGAATTGCAGTGTTGAAGGATTGATTGGCCAATTTTTCATCTATTAGTGGCTAATTCTGTGATCTACACTAAATTACTTACTTTTTTTCCTGTTGAAAATCAAACAAAAGCTTTGAAGATTTCATATATAAAACACCTGCTGATCCTTCCTTCTGAGCCTGTAAATACCTCTAGTATTTACAATTCTAATAAGAGGAATTGTAAAAAGGAATGATAGAAAAAGAGTAATGTTTGCTTGGCTTCTGTCTTTCTTTAGAATCCGAAAATGGAAAATACAGAAACTGAAAAGTTAATTTACAAAATGCAACCAGCCTTAGATAAAATAAAGAAAGCATGGTCAATCCCATCAATACTCCCTAGAGGAATTAATATAGATCTTAATTCCCATCCACATATGTTTCAAATACCTCAGTCATGGTCTTGCCTCCTCCTGCATTTAATATAAATTGGGAAACTTTCCTAATCAATGTCACATAAGTTTGCAGCTTTCAGAAAAATTTCATGACTGTACTTTCTTCACAACTTCCTTTCTCAACGTATTTTATAGGATCCAGCTGTAGCTCTAATGGTCTCTTTCCCTTTAAGTACTTTTGCTCTGTGGAATAGTTACCAGAAGGAAAGTCTTGATGTAAATAAATAAGAAGTGGGTGTTATAAGCTTGCATAAGAAGGTACTGGGTGTCATCAGAGAAGTCCTTAGACTATGGTCATCAATTCTGTAAGAAAGTGCTTGTAGGATGTTTCTGAATTATGTAATTAAAGCACAGTAAGTTACAAAAAGGGAAGCAGGAACTTTGATGTGAAACAAGATCTATCTTTAAGGTCAAGACTGAACTTCATATTTGTCTGTTAGTTAAATCTGGAGACACTTAAGACCCACCTGGATCTGTTCCTGTGTGACTTGGTGTAGGTGATCCTGCTCAGGCAGGGGGGTTGGACTAGATGATCTTCTAGGTCCCTTCCAACCCCTAACATTCTGTGAATCTGTGATTACTCTTGTTGTAAGAGAGAAGACCAGAAATTAATTCAATCATTATTATTTTCTTTGTAATTTCTGATGGCATATATAGGCAAGTTTCATTCATTGATCAGACCTGAAATAAGAAAACTATTAGCAGCAAATACGTTTACATGTTCATCTACATTGATGTTAAACAAAGACTGGGGAGAGGAAGTGGTTGTGTATCATGAGGCATTGGTGTCTTACAAAGTTTTCATCAGACAATCTATATTCTTATATTTCACAGACATAGTTTTGATTACAGTCTGGTTTTTTTTAATATATTTTCTTTTTCTTAGGAATTTGCTGCATTTTCACTAGATTTGTTCAGAATTCCTGTTGGCTTTGTTAAGGTAAGAATACTAGATGTGGACTATGTATATTTTTTAAATGTGTCATCATCTTTGATGTAAAACTATGCATAAAATCAATTAATAATTTATTATGTACAATTGATATTGGAGATTTTTTTTGTGTGTGGGAGAGGCAGGTTGCGTCAGAAGAAAAAAGTATTGTCAAATAGAGTGAATAGAACTATTAATTTTATGCTTTAATGTGCCACAATCAGGTGAACTGGTTTTGGAATTCTAAATCACCATTACATGAGCCATCTACATGGCTCCTGTACTATCAGGTTTTCTTTGAACCTGCTGAGTAGGAGAAAGGAAAGAACAGGGTTTACATATCCATCAGCTGTTTGCATTTCAGTATCTGCTCCATTCCCATTGTCTTGACCAGTTTCTTAGTGCTCGGCACAATCAGACCATGCAGATATGAATGAGTTGCTCAGCTGGTGATTTCAATGGTTAAAAAAAGAGGAAAACAATGATTCTGTTTCTTTCTTGCTCCTCTTAAAAAACAATCCTTCTCCTTCCATAATAGCCTTAATATTATTTTGGTTATAACATAGGAGAGATAGAACTGCTTATGGATTTTTGCCATTTTATATACAGGGAAATCTTTGTAAACATTTAGCAGCCTGGTTCCAGAGTCTGATGTGTGCTACCTTGGGCAGTCTACCTGCCTTTTCTAATATATACCATTTATATAATACATAAGATATTTAAAAATATATGTATTCCCGTGTGATGTTTTCACTGGTGGCTGGATTAAAGATGGACACTTTTTTTTCAGTTTTTCTCATCTATATACAAATGCCAAAGTTCAAATATTAATGATTGTTTGTAATTGATTAATATCAAAGTTTAGCAGTTAATTCCCACAAATGAAATGTCTGGGCTAAGAAAAGTTGCATATTATCAGAAGTCAATTAAATATTTTGCAGTGAAACAAAACAAGCTTCTATCTACCATGAAGACCGACATCAGTGTAGAGAGAAGGAGACTAATACAATTTGCTTACTTGTTAATTAATCTCATTATCTTCTGTTATTTCGTGTTTATACTGAAAATATTTTGAAATCTTGAACCAGGGTGGAGGCAATGAATGAATTTCACACAGGTAGAAAGATGTTGTATTACAGTCCTTTCCTGTCGAAAGATGGTAATGTCATTCTGAAGTCGGGAAGAGCTGTTGAGCACATTACCACTTAGAATGTAAAAGACTGGTTTAAATATTAAGACAATGTTGCCATGCTTTTATTTCTTTTATGATACATTCCAGATGTGTTTTGCATTAAGTCATTGTTTATGACGTTGGATAAAATTTTTCAACACTTTTTGTTGCTTGTTTATTTCGCCATCATCCACATGATAGCAGAACCATTGAGAAAAATGTGTAACATCCCTGACATTTAGAAGGTGTAGTAGAAAACCATGTGCTGTAGCTACCCATGCTGTGAACATATGTGGAGCAGTTTGTATGGTATATAGTGTCAAGAATGAAATCCTTGTGTTTGGCTACTGCATATGCAAGAGATGCAAGATTCTGTGGAACAGAACTCAAAGAGTGACGTATTGTATGAATGTGATTGTCACTACGGTCTTTCTAATATAAATCCCCAAAACATGATTAGATAATTTGGAGCTTTTATGGTTGGAGTCTTGCATGTCCAGTCTTTTTTTGCCTCAGCCTGTCCTGTGTATAGCAGACTTGAGCTGCTCTGACCTATGCTGCTAACATCAAGTCTTTAAGGAGTTTGCATTTACAGATCTGAGCTCCACATATTCCTTAGACATCCTATACAAAATGCCCCAGTTAGAAAATGTACAGATTCTGCATTATCAGGATTATTTTTTCAGTACAAATATTACTAAATTCAGCTAATTTACACTTTCTGATCAGAATAAAAAGAGAATGGAATCTGGCCTGAGGGTGTTTAATATTACATGAATTCAAATTGTGCAAAGAGGTTCAAAGAATCTCTTTGTGAACTGATACCATGAGACTACAATCAATTGTGCAATCCCAGATACCCTACTATGCTATAGATATGCAAAGGGTCTCCAGTCTGATGGAAAGTTGACTGATGCCCAGCGCTGTGGTATTATCTTCTTTTTATGAATCTCTGCAGGTTGATTTTGGCACAATCTCATCTGCACCCTGACATCTTTACTGCTGCAAAAGTATTTGGTTTGACTTGCAAAACTTACTCAAGGCATCTTAAACTTCCCAAGCCAAGGATAAGCCACTGGGATAACTTTGCAAGACCAAGCTGGAAGGAGACACAGTGTTTCCGAGCATAATCCAGCTGTTTATTAATAGAATCAAATCAGGGCAAAGCATTGGTATTCATTCAGAATGCGAAAGACCCTTCTGGTGAATCCTCTGGGTTGCTTCTTTCTTTCTTATCTGACCATGGATATTTCAGAAGTTGAGTTTAATAATTAATCTCGACTAAACTGTAATCCACATTTAATTGCTGCTCAGCTGAAAAACTGGGAATTTAGCATTATGTTAAATATGACTTTCAGATAATTTATTCAAAAGCTTGCTTTCTTCATTATGTTCATTCCCTGCAAAGAGAAGACTGTCATCACCTCTTCTCTACTTGTTTGCTTGCTGATAGCTCCTCTTCTCCCGTAGATTTATTAATTAATGAACAATCATCAGGGAATTGTCTCCTCAATCTCATTAAAGAAATGGACATAAAACTGTATGAAAGCAGCTGCCTCCTTTCCGTCATTCCCTTCTGACGGCTACTGCTTTCCTCATCAGTGCTAAATTATAACATGGCTTTGATTAGCAGCTTGGTTACTTGCCGCAGCTGCATTTAGAAATGGAAATCTTAACTACACAGTCATGCTTAATTGATATTCTCATCAAACTGTTAGCATTGTAAAAAAACGCAGCACTTCAATACATCAAGCTTGTGTATGTATATTAAATCCCACTGGAGGTTTTTTTGACCTTGTAGGCAGACTGAAAAGACATGCTGTTTTCTTGAAGCCTTCTAATAAGCCACTGATTATTAGCTGAGATACTTTGGGAATCGAAGGTAAAATTTCTGAGAAATTTCAAGCCACAGATTATTCTAAAGAAAAATATTACTGATCACCATTCTGGTGCTTAAATGCTCATGTCTGTGCTAAAAAAAATGTTAAAAAATAGATTTTTTTATTTTTTTTTTTAAAGCAGAGGATGGGATTATCTGAATATCACCTGAAGATTTCTAATCAAAAAACTATTCAATAAAGTAAACCTATATTGGACAGATAATCTGTATCATGGCTAGTGTAAATTAGCATAGTTTGAAAGATGCCTGTATAAATACAAAAAAGCCTACATCAGGACAGGGCCCTATACTTCGAGGTTGCTGAGACATAATGGCCTTCTACAACCACAGTCTTTAAATAGGAGATGTCTTGCAGCTTTAAGGATGTATAACAAGAATTGTTGATAAATGCTTTTTACTGGTTGGTACTTCCATTCATTAAATCATATCATGGGGTACAACAGAAAGCATATGAAATCAGAGACTCTTTAAACTCTAGTCCTGGAATTAACATGGTGAATGAAATTTTGAAAAGATCTAAAATTAAATTGAAAGGCTTCAAATATATTTGTCTCACTACTCATGAATTTGTATTTCAAGACTGGATTTGGACTTTAACTACCAAATGTCATCACCTTTTTGATGAAAAAAAAAACCCCAAAACTTTAAAATTCAAATATATTATTGTATTTATACAATTAAACAATCCTTGTCTCACCTAGCCCAACCTTGAAAAACTGCTCAAATTCAATTGGAGAAATTTCCATTAGAAACACAATTCACAGTTTAAGCAAATTTTTATTAATCTAGAGTTTCTGATTTATCTACAGTGAATAAGGAATTTAAAATATTAATTTTATTTCACACCAGGGTGAACTTTTGAAGGGATCTACCAGATGTCTTCACTTACTGCACTGTTGGAACATCATCTGTTCTCGTTTTGCTGCATTCATTAGTGGGGCCACAGATTCAAGTTTATGAGATCAGATCTAAATAATTCCTTTTTATGGTTGCACATTTCTTCCACTTCAATATCTGAAAAACAGGGTAACTTTTACTAAATTTGATATGTAGATATCATAACTTGTTACAGACACAGTTAAAGGTAGATTCATAAAACCCCTAGGTAAGACTTTTTTCTTGTTGATCAAGCAGAAGACCTAGGCGCTTGCTCCAAACATTTTAAACCATCCTACTGAGAAGAATCATACCTTTTCTAGTCTGTTTGGACTTGGCAGAGAAATTTGGCCTTAAAATTGAGGCAGATAAGTTTTTAAAAGGTAATTACATCCCAACCTGCTCCTTTCAATTCTTCACCTGAAATGCTTTCAGATTTTGTCTATAGTTGGTGCTGTATCATGTTAAATGTTGTTACTTTCAGTAAATAACCTAAAATACTTTTTTTCTTCTTTCAAGTGCTTAAATTCTTTCTTTCTTTGATACTTGTGATTGCACTGTGTTATTCTGGTTTAATTCTATTGTCCTAGTTTGGACAGGTATTATCTTAAATTTTATAAAAT
>JANHGL010015351.1:0-22941 GCA_024611195.1 Ceyx melanurus | reverse complement strand
TAGAATGCAAAACCAAACAACAAATGTAAAATCAGTAAACTTTGAAACAGCAGTATATATAACAGACACAGATGGCCACCCTTCCCTCTGACAACCAGTAGGGGCCGTCGGAAAACGCCATTGAAAATGGAGTGGGGAGTGGTGGGGAAGAAAATAAGACTGATTTTTTAAAAAATCCCTGCTCCGGTTTTAAGAAGAACAGGGTCCCAGGGGATCAAAGTGTCAGACAAACCCAAAACATATGCAGCTCTCAGAGGTGCTTCAGGAAGTCGTGGTGATGAAGAGCTGGTCGGAGAAAATCAGTCTGGGAAGACAAGAACGAGCTCAGACAAAGGCAGATTCCTTCCTCCCAGGTTCATGCCAGAAAAAGAAGAGATTGAGCTTCCCAAAACCATTCCTCTTCCGTTTCTGCCTGTGTTCATGTCCCGGCTGCCCAGCCCCCTGGCCCTGACTGGCCTGGCTCCACACCCACAGGCAGGGGAAAAAAAAAAAAAAAAAAAAGCTGTTGGTTTTTTTTTTTTAAAAAAAGGGGAATTGCTACACCTTGACATCTATCATGTCTTGAAGGATCAGTGAAAAGACCTAGGTGACTATGTATATCATATATAACACAATTTTACGCAAGTCTGTGGGGGATTCATATCTGTTTTTAGGATTGTTTAAAAATGTCATGGCTCTACTGTAAAAAAAAAAACATAAAAAAAAAATATCTGTAGCAGTTTGTAACTTGGCTCCAAGTATGGGTATCTCAACTGTCTTTAATTAGATGAAATTAATTTAGGCCTAAAAGGATGATTCATGGACACGCTATAAATTTCATAGTGCAAATTCAAAACTAGTATCTTCAGTAGGTTTTGGCTGAAATTCAAGTGAAACAGGATTCTAACATGAAACAAATGTTATTCTTGAAACCTAGTGCACATCTACTGATTACTTTTACTTCTTTGAGCAGAAAATTTAATAACTGTTGTGTTCATTAAAGGTATTCTTGCTATCCAGTTCCTGTAGACCTTTCCTTCACTGAACAGAAGTCTCTTGAAAGCCACATATTAATCCAAGGATCCAGGGTTTATCACTTAAACAGCACAGTTATTCTGTGGTAGAAGTGGTTTTACCTCTCAGGCAAGTTAAATATTAGAAAAAAATGCCATCTTATTAAACCTTTCATATGTTTTCCACACCTACATGTCTAACCTTCAAGTCAATAAATGATTTATGACTCTAAGGTAATTTATTACTTTTAATATACTTGGTAATTAAATGGCATAGTTCACTTAGAATATGATATTGTTCCTAAAGAAATTCATTAGATCCTTTAAAGTAACAAGCAAGATATGAACTTTCTATAGTGTTATATTCAATGATGTTTTTCCACACCAACTATCATAACATGTAATAGTTAAATGAAACAGAAATGAGTGCATCCATAGTCAAAGTCAGGCTATGCTAGTAATGACCTCAAGACAGGAGAAGAGTGTAATTATTAGATTTAAGACCTATGACAACATTCATAAAGAGAAGATTGTATAAAGGAAAAAAGAGACTCCTGACAACATAGAGCAAAATATGTAAGGAATTTTTACTTAACCATAGAAGCAGATGAATCAATGTTTTGCATGACTGCTCTAGAAAAAAACAAACAAACAAAAAATCCCAACCAAGCAAATAAACAAACAACAACAAAAAATAACAACTTATTTTCTAATACAAGAGCAAAAAGTAACAGGTAAACTGAATTAATCTGAGCTGTGTTGGTTTTCTTTCAGAAATGTACAGTGTATAGGTCTATAATGAATAAATTTTGAAGTAACTTGTAGTTATAGCCCTACTGGAAGTCTTGTGATGAAAATGCTTCTTCATCCATGCCTCACTGCCTGAAGAGCTTTGCTGCTGGGATTATTGACAGTGGCTGACAGTGTGGTGAACTGCATTTATTTCTTCTCAGTCAGGAATCCAAAATTTTCTGAAGGCAAACCTTCTTTTTTTTTTTTTTTTTTTTTTTTCTTTTTGGACACACTTGTTATTTCTGTTGCCTTGGAGAATATGATAAATAACTCTTCAATAACATGAATCTAGCAGTATTTGGAGGAAAAATCAGTTAGGATATAGTCTATGGTACAGTAGACTTCAAGAAGACATCAAAAGATACAGAAAATTATTGACATCAGTGACCTTTTCCTAAGTAGTGCTTAGTATGTTGACATACTTGTTTGCTCTTGCTAAAATTATCCCAGATTCACCAAAGGTCCCTGCATGATAAAGCACCTACTTTGTTTTCCCTGTAACACTAATTTACTGGTATATATTCATGTTCATTTTTGATAACTTTTCTTTGGCTAATAGCAGAATCAACAGCACATACTGTATTTGGGCAATATATGGGTTTTTTTGCCAGTGCGTCATCACATATCTTTTAAATCCATTCCTAAGTTTTTAACTAATCAGACAGAAATTTAAATAAGTGGAAAAAAGCTACCACGTGAGAAGGTGAATGAAAAGATCATATAGTTTGGTCATTATTTGCACTAATTACGTTATTTGGACTATTACGTTTTATAATTGATGTGGCACTAGTTCCTTGTCTATTCATACAGATAAATCTAGATTTCTGTAGTTTCCAAATGTCTGAACAAGGAAATACACTTATACTTTCAAGTAAACTGGGCTTGCATCTTCAGGCAGGGAAATATATTCTCATTTTTATAGACTCTGCCTTTCTAGAAATTAATACAAGTAGATTAAAATAAATGGCAATAATCTAAGTCATTATGAAGAAATGGTCAATAGGTGAGACATCATTCCTAGCTGTAGTTTGTAATCTAATTCAAGGGCTCTTGAAACTAAATTGTATTATTATAGATTTTATTTTTTCATCTGGGATTTGCTGTTATGAACTATCTTTTTCAAAACATAAAACCAAGCAGAACGTGAGAATAAAGTTTTTTCAGAATTATATCGGGGCATGGAGGTCATATTAGAAAGTGACAGGCAACTTTGATTTATTTTCAGAAGTGTACATCAGCTAAGGTACAGCAATAAAATGTAGTCATGAAGAGCAATAGGAAGGTGTTGTCTTGTGTTGAAACAAAATTGTAATCAACTACCCCTGGGGATTGCATAATTTATTTCAAAAAGAAAGCATTCCCTCACTTTTTACCATGCTTATTTCATTTACTTGAAAATTAATTGTCTTATTGTAGGTATAAATGCCCCAATTACCTTTATATTAAAAAGTTTTTTACTGATTCTTTAAAGCAGAAATTCAAATCAAACCATCATCAAACCAGTCAAAAATATATTTTTCGTCTCTTTCAAAATGAATTTAAAATTTTAATTATAATAATTGATGTTGCTTTGATAAATGACACAATACAAAGGACATGTAATTGTTTAAGGAGAAAGAATAATAAATATTTTTATGTCTGTTTATTTTACAAAAATAAACAGACATGCATCCCATGCTAGATATGAAAACAGCTTCACTAAGCAAAGGAAAATAAAGGCATCAGAAGGTTAAGGAGTTTCCAAAGCCAGGAGTATGTGTAAATATGGGAAGTTCTGTGAATGAGGTTACATAACTCACAGAAGTACATCCACTGACAGAATTTGTGGTACTGGGGCCAAAAGGAGCTGTCTCACAAGAACAAAGGGAAAGCTTCTATAAACACTGGTACCTGTACCATGGCAAAATACTGACTTCCATCTCCTGCCGCCTTCCATAGACCTCAGTCGTCCTGCTCTTTTTCTGTAGCACATTATAACCATAAGTTTGGGTTGTTTTGGTTTTTTTTTTAATTCTGAGCTGTGTGGGATTTGGGAGGATATATGTGGAAGCCAGTATATTTGTTGTATATTTTTTACAATAATAGGTGACAGGACTTGATGATCACATGATTATTCATATTTTTTTGTCCTTAAGAAACTGTTAGCCACTAAAAGTGCTACAATATCATCAAGAAAATGATTCATAAAGAATGCTTGATGAAACAACTGATTACCCTTATTAAGTTTCTTGATAAAAAGATCTGTTTTGAAACATTACTTTGTACTCAAAGCTTTCACTATGTAAAAATAGTACTCAAGGGAGCCTTGAACTGTGGCCAGAAAAATATGAAACAAAACTAAAGAATTACTACATTTGTATATTCACATAGTACAGATAAATTGTTGATATTATGATGATATTTTCTCTTTGTTCTCTATCTACTCAGATTTTAAAAGTGGGATCTGCTACATGATCAACCATTGACAACATTTATGATATTTAAAATATTTTTTGGGGGGGGAAGTAAATATCATTACATTTCAGACAAGGTGTATTTAGCAAACATAGCTTCCCATAGAATTTTGTACTCCACATAAATACATTCCACATACAGTAATTGAAACTTGCAAATATGTCAAACTGTATGTTTTAGTAAACCATCAGTAATCAACTAAAATTATTTAAATTCACTGTTTCACATAATTACTATAAATATGACAGAAAAAAAAAATTTCCAGATTGTATTACTTCATAACTATATCAAATGACTACCTAGGGAGATAACTACATTGTGTTCCTATGGAAATCTGCAGGATAGAAACACTCAGTAGACGTTTCTATTTATTTTTTTTTCCCCCACAAACTCTACTTAAATTTATGAAAAGGTTTAGTAAAATGGAAAGGAAAACTCTGTGGTCTGGGACCATATGTGTACCTCTCTGATTCAGGAATTACCATAAAATCAAGCAGTTGGAAACTGATGGACAGAAGCTTAGCAGCTATCAGCAGGAATAGCTCCACTAAAGTAAAAAAAAAACAAAACAAAAAACCAACCAATTTTTTTACCAAATGTGAATTCAAATTCTACTTAAAGGGAGAATAGCCATGCTGGTTGCCCAACATTGTTGAAATAAACTTGTCAACTCCACAAAGACTACTCTAAGACCAGAGACTGTACTATTTGTTGTGCATTTCACGTGTGACAGAAACTGCTCTCTAGGGATTCATGAAAACTAAATGCCGATTGTAATTTCCAGCCCTTCTGAACCTTTGAGGTGCCATCAGTCACTGAGAAAAAGATTTCTTCAACACATTTGATTTGAGAAGTGCTGTGTGGATTGAAAGTAAAAAGAGAGAGCAAGAGGATGGAATGGGTCTGGATATCTTAAATCTGAATGTTTCCTAACATAAGGTTGAGTAGTTTTTTATATCCCAATCTGATGGCTGGCTGACAAAAAGGCACACAGGATATTAATTTATGTGCATCTCTGATGATGAAAATAATAAATGTAGTAATTGTAGGAAATGAACACATAAAAAAACCATTTGTATAGTAGTGGGAAACATGAGAACATTCCAGAAGTCTTTTACATCATTTCAATTCTAACTACTCTTTGATAGTCCCTTCAGGTAAGATAAATTAATGAAGAGGAAAAAAAAAAAAAAAGCAGAAAGCCATGCATATAATCATTTAATTATATGTGTGGACATTTACAGTGGTGCTTTCTGAAGTGTCTGGATGCAGACAAATGTCTTAGGAGAGCTAACTTGTTTATCACTATCTTTTTACATTTTTTTTTTTATTAAAGGAGATATTGTGTGGTTTTGTTCTGGAAACAAACTGATCTACACATGTATATATACTGACAGAACAAAAATCTTTTTATTATTATTTTTTAATCATATCTATCCAACACCTAATTTAAGAATTATATGAAGAAAGATGAATCATGTATCACTGCTTCAGCCTGTTTTGTTGGTATGAGAAGTATTGTCTTGGCAAACCAACACAACAAAGTTTCTCAAAAACCAAAGTTTCCTCTAGCCACAGAATGGCCACTTGATATTCCCAGTGATTAAGAGATTAAGTTCAAAATAACCAAACTTTTTTTCTAATCAATACAATGATTTAAACTGAATTCGTGTAACTGATGTTACATTTGCCAAAGCCTAGAGAGTCTGAGAAAAAATGAGGCCACTGTTTGTTGAGATACATAAATAATTTTGAAGAGAAATTATATGGAATTCAAAGTATTCCAAAAAAGAAAAATTAATACAAAATTCTTAGCTAACACATTGTAAGATTAGGACAATATTCAAACAGAATGAAAATGCAATAAGTCTATCACTTTGTCCCTTATAATGAAGACTTAACATACAAACTAAACTGTTTCAGCTGAGGGCATGTAGCAGGGGTATTACATTCCAGACGAAGCATGTAAATAAACATGTCAGTTTTGTGTTACATGTCCTCCCACGAGACTGTCAGTGTAGTGAAGTGTACAAGTAAAACTGAAAACCTGGGTGGTAATGGGATAATCTGGGTTTCTATGGAAAGAAGTGAAGAAAATAATTTTGATTTAGAAACTTTTTGTATTTTGCTAAACTCAACAGATTTGACTTGAGAACATGGTGAACAGAGAAGACATATGAACTTTCAGATTAGAGCAAGTGAAACCTATGGACTAAAATAATCTAGGAATCAAGCAACTGGATCTTAATCTCCATGTGATCTTATCTTTGCTCTTCTATTAGGGCAATTATTCTTTGTGTCCATTCCTTGATCCCAACCTCAGGCAAATTTTCTCCTTCCATAGAAAATAAAGAGGCCTTGGGGGACTGCAAAAATCTTTGAAATGGATGAAATATCATTAACACACAGGAAGTCATGGCCCTTGCCCTATAAGAAGCTATAAAAATATGTGGAAAGGAGAATTATGGCTTTTCACTGTACATTGCATAAAAACCATAGATTTTGTTTGTTTGTTTGTTTGTTTGTTCATTATTTATTTATTTGTATGCCACTTAGTGTACTTGGGGAGAGAAACAACAGATAAATGCAGTCAGATGCGTTTTTAAACATATATTTAACATAAACATGGCATATACATATAAATACATACATATAACTAGATCTGGGTCTTTCTAGGGAATTATCAGGAGCAGCATGAGACAAGGTTGTAATGTAGGTCAGAGGTCCATCCAGGAGGTAAGATCAAAGATATACCTACTAAAATATGTCCTAGGTTCAGCCAGGTTACATAGGCACACCTAGGGCATTGCTCAGAAAGGGACTAGAGACCCTGTACAAAGAGTGTAGGTGAAGGCTCCAAGTGAGGCTGATCAGTACAGTTAAGACTAATTAGAGTTCTCAGGGACCTGACATAGGGATTGATTGATGCAAATTTAATTAACTGTAGACTTTTTTTTCTCTATTTCATAATTGGTATTACTCCTACCAGCAAGGAGGACTCTTGGTTGCTAGCTACATTTAACATTCCACACCAGAAGTTGTCCCTTCCTTTGAAATGTATCATTAAATGTATACTGTTGGGAACAGAAAGTCAGGGAATTTCAGAAGTATGTGTTCTTGTATGCCTTGTTGGAGTTACATAAGTTAAAGTCTCATTAAAAATGTGGTTTCAGAGTCAGTAACAGGCATTCTCAGTTAGGGATTTGGCTGCCTGATTATCTCCTCCAATATTGTTTCAGAAGCTTACACCCTTAATTGAGGTTAGCCCTTCTCTGAGTCCATCAGCATAGAAAATGAAGCATGATTGTTTATATTGGAATTGTAGTAGCAGCTGCTTTCAGAATATGTTTATTAGTCTAAAAAGCACTAAATATCCCCGAAAACACAGTCATGGGATATTTTAAACTTAATAAAACAGTATGAAAGTCCAAAATATTGTTAGCAAGCATGGTTTGTATCCTCTTGTTCACCCCAATCACAAGCAAGTAGCTTGTTTATTAGCATTGCGCTTACAAGTCCTTTCAGAATTATAATGTAACTCAACAAATAGATTTGTATCAGTGACATGCTCTAATAATTGAGTTATTGCTTCAAAATGTGACATTCCTATTAACACATCTCAGTTTAGATTCCCTAATGAGCATTCAAGTTTATTTTAAAAGACAGTGAAAAGAAAGATATTACTTATGAAACAGTTGCCACTTGTTTATTTAGCACATTTACTAAAGATTAACAGCAACAAGGGCTGTTCTCTTTTGCAGTGAACCTATCTACCAGATCTTCCAGTGGTGTCTTTTAACACAGGCATATTTAAACGATCTACAAATTTACTTTCAGGCAATCAATAATCACACCAATTTAATGTAATCCAGTTTATCAAAACCTTGTAATCACTCAAATTTAAAGAAACCTTTACATTCATTGTTATAATCTCTGCACTCTTTTACTGAAGAGAATTGGATTTTTAAATATCAGGTGTGGCTATAGTGTAAAGTGACATTCATTGTATTAAGCTATTGGTTCTAAAAGCTAGTGTCACATTGTGATACCTGAATCTATTTCCATAGTCTCTTTGGGATGTGCTGATAAATCATTCTTTTGTACTCTCTCCCTGGAAAGTTCTGACCCCATGAAATAGATTTCATTTTCTGTTTACTCCAGTTTTGTACTAATAACATCTAGGACTTATTTTTTGAGTAATTTGCAATTTTAGACCAACAAATTAAACCAAAGATTTGAGCACTAGTGTTATAAATTGTCTTATATTGTTCAACCTGGACTTTCTAGAAGTTGTTTTAGTTTTTTTTTATCTTGTTAAATCTTGATAGTACTTCTAGTTTTCTTCTATTTAAAGTGAATTTGTTATTTTATAGGCACACTAGACATAATTTGAGAGTCAAAACAGAAGAATTTTATATATTCTTACATATTTAGGTTTTCTTACTGTCCTAAATTGCATCATACTCTTGATGTACTCTACTACAATTATGGAGACATTATTTTAATATTTTATAAGCCAAGTGTGTAGTAGGAGTCTAGCTGTTAAACATTATATTGAAAATAGAACTGGAGTTGCTATTTCTTTTTGCACCTTCAACTTGACTGGACAGGTTGGAAGTCTTGTTTTACTCTCTGATACTGAATGCTAACATCCGCATAATCTCCAAGACCATAATGAGATGAGGAGGAGAAGGAGCATTCAGCCCTGTATGACAGGATATCTATTTCAAGCTTTGTGAGAGAAACAGCATTTTTTTTTTTTTTTTTTTCAGAATGATGACATTACACCACATGAACTGAAGAGTTTTTTTGTACTTCTGTAAGTTCATCTGAGCTTTAGAGTTCCTATTTAAGTGATTTAGTGGCTTTATATGTTCTTGTCAGCGAATGACCAACAGATCAAAGCATCATGTTACTGGTATCCTTCAAGATGTAGCAGAGGAGTAGTACAGCACAATACCTAGGGAGGTGAGGGAAAGATATCTTCTGAGCCCATAATATGTTTAATTCTAAAGAAAACTGTACAGATCTAAATAAGGTTGAAAATAATACATACATACTCATTTATTCAAACTGCATAAACTAATGGTTTGGTTTTTTTGGAGTGTAATGTGCAATTTAGATGTCTGAATTTAAGTCTGACCCTATCATTTTTAAGCTTAATGCATTTTCCTTTGGACAAACAGCAAGTGTAACAATTTGTTTTCATTTTATAAATGCTTTCACATACACAAATTCCTTAGTGTTTTCTGGTAAACTCATCATCCTGACTTTAAACTTAGCATACCTTGTGTTTCTGTACAAAGAATGAACAGCTCACGTAAGAACAAGTATCTTTATCTCACCTTAGCTTAGGTGGGTTTTCTGTAAAAGGAACTGTGTATTGAATATTGTTTAGGATGACATCTCTTAGGAACAACATTTAAAAAAATAATTTCAATATCTCATGAGTTTCTCTTTAAGCATCTATACATTTTCATTAGCAGCATTGTGGAGACTGAGCATACATGTATCAAAGAGCCAACTGTATGACTCAGAGAAGTTATTTTCAGCTTTAGCAGCTAATGCAGGAAGGTAGAACAACTGCTTACTAGACAGGAAAATAGGAAATATCTATATAAATACATGGTAGATATTGATATATTTTTGTATTTTATATAGTAGGTATGTTACCTATTCATACTCTGTCTGTTTTATGCATTATAGATTTGAGGGAGGGGACTCATCTCTAATATCTCTGCTGGTCTTTGTTCTTGCTGTTTGGTTGTTTCTCTTGACTTACACATGAGCTACTCTTTCACCTACACACTCACAGATCACAACAAAAATTCCAAAATGTCAAAATGTCATTGAAGAAAGAAAAGGAAAACTATCAGATACTCTAAGACATCAGTGATAACTATAATTTAAAATCTCTGGTAATCTGACACAATGGTATAAAATAAAAATCCTGTGAATGATGGATCTTATGTTGCTGTTAATTCAATAGATCTTTTTTTTCCCCCAAAGCCTTGTGTCAGGATAGCCAGGAAAAATGTCTATGAAAATGCTTTAACCAAAAATGGAGAATATTTTTAACTTATTTTACATTCACCACATGCATGTGAAAAATGTGCTAAACCAATGGATTATAAACTGGACTTCCTCTGAATGTCTTTTTCTGACAAAATTTAATTTTATCCAAAGACATCACTGCCTAACGCTATTTTCTATGGTAAGAATAAGCATATATATGTCATTTTCTCCTACTGAGGAATTCAGCTGAGAGCTCTTTCCAAGTTGCACTTATCAACAGGGCACAATTTTTGGTGGCAAATACTAATACTCTCCTTCCTTTACACACTATTTTTTAACTCATCCATCTAATCTTAAGTCCAGCAATGGAAAAGGAGTTTCCTTCTCCAATGTGAAGATGCCTCCTTTCTTTAATTTTCTGTGACAGTGACTATGTCCTTATGCCAAGATTGTTGACAGGGAATTCCAGAAAATTGAAAGTCAATTTAATAGCAAGGTTTTAAAGTCAGCGTGTCCCTTTAGCATGGTTCCTATAGTATAGGAGGTGGCGAAGAAGTAGAGACACTCAAAGCTGATGGTTTTGTATTGCTGTATAATGTGCTTTCATGAAATATGAAGTATTTTCATTTTAAAGATAGGTAATTTTCCTATCTTTGTTAGGTATCACTAAGAGCACATTTCTTACTATCTTATGCTGTTGATTTCCAAGCTCCCCAGCATAACACTGGTTATTCAGTTCCCCTTTAAATTACATATGTAATTCATTTAACCTAATGTCAAGATCAGGATACAGCTGTTTCCATAGAGGTTTGCTATATCATTTAAACAGAAGAAGGAAACATATAAAATATGGAAGGAGTGGCAGACCATTTGGGAAGAATACAGGAAGGTTGCAGGGATGTGACAAGGAAAGCTAAGGCCTCCCTAGAACTAAACCTGGCGAGGGAGGTCAAGGATAACAAGAAAAGTTTGTTTTGTTTTGTTTTTTAAAGTATTTTGGAGGCAAAAGGAAGCATAGAGGAAATTTGGGCCCACTGTTGAATGAAGTGAGTGCCATGGTGACTGAGGATAGAGAGAAGGTGGATTTACTGAATGCCACGTTTGCCTAGGTCTTTGCTACTAAGGTCAGCTACCAGGAGTTCCAGTCCTTCAATACCACAGAGGAAGTTGTTTTAGGAAGGACGTTTTTTCGTCATTCAAAGAGGTTTGGTTTAGAGAACAATTGAGCAAACTGGACATCCACAAGTCTACTGGCCCCAATGGGATACACTCGCAAGTGATGAATGGGATACATCCGCAAGGATGGCAGAGGCCATTGACATAGAATCATAGAATCGTTTGGTTGGAAGAGACCTTTAAGATCAAGTCAAACCGTTGACCCTGCACTGCCAGGGTCCCTAAACCATGTCCCCCAGCACCACACCTACACGGTTTTTAAACACTTCCAGTGATGGGGACTCAGCCACCTCCATGGGCAGCCCATTCCAATGCCTAACCACATTCTCTGTAAAGAAATTTTTCCTGATATCTAACCTAAATTTCCCTTGGTGCAACTTGAAGCCATTCCCCCTCATCCTGTCATTTTTAACTTGGGAGAAGAGGTTGACCCCTAACTCCCTATAACCTCCCTTCAGGTAGTTGTAGAGAGCAATATAAGGTCCCCCCCTGAGCCTCCTCTTCTCCAGACTAAACAATCCCAGCTCTTTCAGCCTTTCCTCATAGGAGAAACTCTCCAGACCCTTCACCATCTTTGTTGCCCTTCTATGAACTTGCTCCAGTACCTCAACGTCCTTCTTGTAGTGAGGGGCCCAAAACTGGACACAGTTCTCAAGGTGTGGCCTCACCAGTACAAGTCCAAGGGTACAATCACCTCCCTGGCTCCTGCTGGCCACACTGTTCCTGATACATGCCAGGGTACTGTTGGCCTTCTTGGCTGCTTGGGCACACTGCTGGCTCATATTCAGTCAGCTGTCTACCAGCACCCCCAAGTCCTTCTCCGATGTGCAGCTTTCCAGCCACTTCCACTTCCAGCCACATGCCACTCTCCATAATCTTTGAGAGGCCCTGGAGAACAAGAGAGGTGCCTGAGGACTGGAAAAAGGCCAGTGTCACCCCAGTCTTCAAAAAGGGCAAAAAGAAGGACCCGGGTAACTTTAGGGAGGTTCTCCTTTCCCTCTACTCTGTGCTTTTGAGGCCCCACCTGGATTACTGTGTCCAGTTTTGGCCATCCCAGTTCAAGAAGGACAGAGAGCTACTGGAGAGAATCCAGCGCAGGGCCATCAAGATGATTAGGGGAATGGAGCATCTCCCTTATGAGGAGAGGCTGAGAGAGCTGGGGCTCTTTAGACTGGAGAAGAGGAGATGAGGGAGGACCTCATCAATGTCTATAAATATGTTAAGGATGAGTGTAGGGAGGATGGAGCCAGACTCTTCTAAATATCATCAAATGACAGGACAAGAGGCAATGGATGCAAGTTGGAGCACAAGAGGTTTAGGGTAAACACAAGGAAAAACTTTTTAACAGTGAAGGTGACAGAGCGCTGGAATGGGCTGCCGAGGTAGATTGTGGAGTCTCCTTCTCTGGTGACATTTAAAACCCACCTGGATGCTTTCCTGGGTGACTTAATCTAGATGACCCTGCTCTGGCAGGGGGGTTGGACGAGGTGATCTTTCTAGGTCTCTTCCAATCCCTAACATTCTCTGATTCTATTATTTGAGATATCCTGATATACCTGAGATATCCTCTTGGGAGTCATGGATATAACACAAGAGATTTGTCTCCCATTGGACCACTAGATGACAGACAATTTCACATAGAACTATACAAGCCCTGATATATGATTATGGACCTTAACTCCACCCTGAAAGTCAGCTGAGACCAATATTACCCTTAGAAAACCTACAGTGGGTGCTTTTAGCCAATTATGCCTCCTAACCCTGTAATACCAAATGGGGTTCATAAAATCATGTAATTATTTTCACATTTCCATTGTGATTTGATATAATTTAATATAATTTACTATTATTTTAATGTGTATGACTTTTGCACAGTAGTTACACACTGAAAAAAATCTAATGTTAAGTACAGACTTTCAGGTAAAGACCAAACTATATAGTATAAACTTCACAACAACTGATAAATAGCTTCTCCTCAATCTAATTGGCTCTATATTTGGTTGAGGCACAGGACCATTTGTAGCAGCACCATCTAGGGGCTACAGATAGTAATAGTACTAATATGTATAGAAAGTTCCAAAGCCATTTCTCTGGCCTACCTTCATAGTTTAAAAAAATTCATCTGGATTTTCAGTATTTCTTTGTACAGTGAGCTTCAGTGACTATTTTTTATTTTTTTTCTGAAGTGCTGACATGTGAGAAAAAAGAAAGAGGTTTTGACTTGATTTTTAAATTAAATGCCTTGGTGAAAATCTAGCTGCACTGAAAGCAATACAAAATCTTCCCTTTGATGTCTATGAGCTGGGATTACACTTGATTACTTTTCCTATTTAAACACATTCCTTTTTTAATGAAATACATCTACATCTATAACATCTGAGACAGACAATTCTAAAGCTTAATCTTTCTGTAGCATCTTGAAACTTGAGTTGAAGAGTTGAAAGCAAATCAGGAATAATAACCAGACATTTATGCTTTCGTGCTCAAGAAACGGTAGAAATGCATTTTTCTGTTTTGTCTGTTTCCCTTCTCTCTCTAATACATAAAACATTTCATCCATCAGTAGCTGCTGGATTATGTCTGTAGTCAGTAATAAGAAAAAAATATTTGAGGCCTGACCTTAAATTTCCTAGTGAAGTACAAGTAACTAATCATATGAGTAGAATTACAGTGGTAGAATTAATAGCATCAGAAAAATTATAAAGATGCTATCATCCAGCTTTAGCAATCATTTGCAACAATGATCTGCTAGTTTTATTTTTCCCTCCTACTGTTTTATTTTAAAGGTTTTAAGTACAAGAATACTAATGATAATATTCTCACTGTCAATTACTAAGCCTTGAATTAACTTTTAGAATAAATTACAAAATTATGTAGAAAGCTAACATAAATAAAAAAGCCAAAACACTGTGAAGAAAATGGATGTCTGCCTTAATATAATTGTGATCTTTAATTAGGTTAAACGACAAATGGAGCTAGTACTTATCACACTTTTTTTTTTAAGCATGAACTGGGGATTAGAAAGATCAGAACGTCACTGGAACAGGCTGCACAGGGAGGTGGTTGAGTCACCATCCCTGAAGGTATTTAAGAAATGTGTTGACATTGTGCTTCAAGTCATGCTCTAGGGACAGGCATGCAGGGGACTTGTATTTATTTAGGTTTGTGGATATTTAGGCTTAAGGTATTTAGGTGTTTTTTTTCCTGTAGGTATGGTTGGACTCGGTGATCCAGGAGGTCCTTTCTAAACGTGATTATTCTATGATTCTATGACCAGTGAAGAGGAAGAAAAGAGGAGTGAAACAGAGGACCAAGGGGCCCACTGAGCTGCTTGAGCTTGCTGTTTAATATGTGTGCTCCTAGATTTCATCCTGGGCTGAAAGAAGGTCAGTCCTAGACAGCACACACTGAAAGTTACCAGAGCATCTCTGTGTTTGACATAGTAAATGCAAGATTTCTTTGGCGTGTGTCTTGGCTGAGGAATATCCAGTTTAGCAGTTTGTATGAGGATTAAATTTCTGTCCTGATGCTTTATTTGACAATGTCTGCTTAGCTAGGAATCCTAATGCAGATGTTTCCTAGACTTGCTGGTCTAGCATAGCAAGTTTTTAAGATAAGTGCAGCTGATGAAAGGAGGAAGGACTTCTGATTATGAGCTTCCTAAGTGATTTCATTTTGGTTCAGAGCAGACACCACTTTTGACCAGGTAGAATGTTTATAGTGCTATAATTTTTTTATGCTGTTAAATTCATAGTCTCTCTCTTGGGAAACTAGATATGCTATTGAAATATTAAGCAGCTAAATTGCAAATAGGGGATGTGGCTTCTGCAGTCTCCTTGTCAAGTTACTCTGGGAAAGCTGACAATTGTAGAGTGGGATTTGGAGTGCATCATATGGTTTAAAGTGGGATGGTCTGAATAAACCCATCTGTGCCTTTGGAAAAATGTCTCTAAAAAAATGCTTGAATATGCCACACTGTCCCAAAACTTCTGATTACAAGGACTCCCCCTACTAAATTGAACTTTCTATGACCTATCATCACAGCAGTTTAATTTTAGTGTTGTGAGTCCCAAGCTTGTGGAGATGAGCATCCATGTTGTGGCTATATTACAGACCCTGAATTTCATCTCACTGCACTTGGGCTGGGGATTATCCCCACCTTTGTACCTTGGGGACATGGAGACAGTCTCAGCTGATCACATCCTGCTTGTAAAGGGACAAAGCGAGTAAACAACTTTTGTTCTGTGACAAGTTAGAAGTCCTGAAACTTCTTTGGGCTCAATACATTCTCATTCTATTTGTGAGGGTTTTGCTTCAGTCTCGTGCTCTTAAATTGCATTCATCATGTATACCATGGTGACTCAGTGCAAATAAACTTTTGATACGACTGATATTTTTGTTGCCTGAAAACTGCATAACTGAACTTGAATATAAGAATGAGGATGTCAAAAAAACAGTTATTTTCCTTTATTTATTTTTAGTGAAGTGTACTTTGTTCGTGTTTTTTTCACTGTTATCTATACATACTTACAAGTTATTACATAAATCGCCTGATAATTTCCCCATTATTAATTAGTAAATATGTTTGTGGGAAAACTGTGTGATTTAAGTTCTTTTTCCTTGGGAAAATTGAAGAAGCTGAAAATTCTCTTTCCTTCAGCATTATACAAATACACAGTTGTCTGTGAAAGCACACCCACTAAAGCAACAAATAATAATATGAATATGTTTCATATGATGAGTGAATGTTTATGAAAACATGTTCACAATATTTATTGATTTCTTCAGAAGTACTGTTGTTTATGGACAATAAAAAATATTAGTAGAAAATATGGAGAAAAGTGCAGCCACAGAGAACACTGTTATTTTGTGTGGTTTACAGAATCACAGAATCATTATGGTTGGAAAGGGCCTTCAGGGTCATCAAGTCCAATCCTTGTCCTAGCATTTCTCTAACCACTACACCATATCCTCAAGCACCACATCTATTCATTCTTTAAACACCTCCAGGGATGGTTATTCCACCACCTCCCTGAGCAGCCTGTTCTATCACCTAACTACCCTCTCAGTGAAGAATTTCTTCCTAATATCCAATCTAAACCTCCCCTGACGCAACTTGAGGCCATTTCACCTCGTCCTATCATTACTAATTTGAGAGAAGAGACCAACACCAGCCTCTCTACAACCTCCTTTTAGGTAGTTGTAGAGGACAATAAGGTCTCTTCTCAGTCTCCTCTTCTCTAGACTAAACAAACTCAGCTGCCTCAGCCGCCCTTCATAGGGCATGCTTTCCTGCCTTTCGCCAGCTTCATTGCCCTTCTCTGCACCCTCTCCAGCACCTCACTGTCCCTGTACTGTGGTGACCAAAACTGGTCACAGTATTCAAGGTGTGGTCTCACAAGTGCTGAGTACAGGGGCACAAGTTTAGTTTCTGAACAGCTTGGCTTTAGCTTTGTATCTGCTTCCTTATTATTCTGTCAGTGGTAATAAAAGCGAAGAAGGAATAGGCGTTTAACTGAACTCATGTTTAAACTGAACATATTCCTATGAAAAATTAAAGTCACCACAGAAGTAAAGGTATTTTTATCATTACAATACACTTACATGCTTGTTGCCCTGCACAGAATTTCACTTTTTAAATTCAGCCCAGAGTACATCCTGATCATGTTAGAAAAATGGTTTCTTCATCACTTTAATGAAATCTGAATCTGGCTGTATATATAGATTTCACTGTTTGCATCCAGCATACAGAATAGCACGGGTACAAAAAAACCTACCTAGTAGCTATAAGCATTTCTTTTTTAGATGGAACTGCATCAGGTTAGGAAGACTTAGATTAGATTGATTCAATACTCAGTGTTTCAATATCTAAAATTCATCCTTCTGTATCTTTACAAGGGTTCTCATTACAGCCTCCCAGATCTGTTCCATTAGTATTCAGTCTAAATAATAAATTCCAGAGTGTAGCAGCTCCTATTCAATTAATATAAACATTAATTAATTAAAGGTCTATAATAAGATGTATATCACTACATGTAATTATATATCATTGAATCTGAAGGAAATAAAAAAATTTAGTATTAGATCATTACTTTTCCAGGCAGAATAAAATATTTCTGATGCTTTAATATACTGCTTTGAAAATTAGGAAATATTATGTCTTGTCTTTTATATTTTTTCCCTGTCTTTTCCCATATTCTGCATTTTTTCCTTTTTTTTTTTCTTCTTTTTTTTTTTTTTTATATCTGAAATATTTTCTCCATGGTACCCTGTCATACACTGACTCCTTTATAACTTTATACTTTCTTAAGTACTCTTGTAATTTTATTTTAAATTCAGTAAAATGCAAAAATACAAACAAAAAAATTAATCCCTAATCTGGAAAGAAATTTTAAAACTACATTTAAATGCATTGCTGATGCAAAGCCTTAACTTTCTTGTGAGGAAATATTAAAGGAAAAACCTTTATACTTTGAATGTAGTTATACATATCTGGGACATTTCACTAATAAATATTGTTATCCCTCCATTTTTTTTCAGTTTCTTCTCTCTAAGCTTCTTATGAGCATTACTTTCTGCTAGGCCACATGATACTCTGGAAATCAATGTAAAATTTCAAGGAGGCTGCACCAGAATATTCTGTGTAGATTATAATTATTCTTTGTATTAGAGTTCTGGTGTAGAAATAAAAACCCATAATAATTTACACGTCTTTGTAATTAGACGTAATAACCGGAATTTATTTCACAGTGCACTATGTCTTTTCTTTGAATGAAAAGTAATATTGTATATAGTGATCTATAATATTTAACAATTTCCCTACATTTCCACATGGGTCTATCTACTGAAGTTTCCCATTATGTTCACTTTAGTGTCATCACCAAAATGCACACCACTTTCTATAGATGAAGGAGTCTTGCATGTGTTTCTTAGTTTTCTTCAATTTCTCTAAATGCAGTTTCCTGGTAGCTTATTTCAAAGTGATGTTGTGATTTCAAAGGGGATGATGTGTCAGAGGAAGAATAAAATAAAAAGAGCCAAGGAATTTATGTGAGCAACTTTGACTTTACAGAGGAATAAGGTCTCACATTTCAAATAGATATCCTTCCAAACCTATTTTTGTGAGTGGTTTTTATTGTCTGTTTTTTGGGGGCTCAAGTGGCAGCTCTTTGGGTCATCTCTGAAAGATGAGCTTGAATAAAAAGAATGGGCTAAAACATTATTTATATTGTAAAGATACTTAATATGTGGTTCAGGAGTAAACTTGGGTTTTAATGTCTGTCTTATATGTAATTTTTTCAAATAATCCCTTCATGCTGACAGCTGGAATTTCCTGGGATTGAGGACAATCAACCTTCCACTCATGACTAATTAGAAGTGTCTCCTCAGTCACTCCTCATCATCTGAGGATTCTCTAGTGCTGAGGGACATCTGCACAGGGCAAGGTATGCTACATTTAGCACAGTCACAGTAAGCTAAAGAAAAAAAATATAAACAAAAATCCAGTTTATTATCTAGAAATATCTATGAGATGTGAGCATTGCTCTAATTTTGAATCTTCGACACAGAATAGAAGCATTTTAGTAAAATGTTGAGCGTAATTTTTTACTCAGATTTACACAACAGTGCCTGGCATCATTGTTTTGTTTTGCATAATCAGTTTCTATTCTGTAGCATGCTTTTTACAAAACTACCTTGCTCACAGATTAATACAAGCTGATATTGATCATTTGACCATAGTCAACAAGCATAATCAGAAAAAAGAAATAATTTCAATCAGCATAGAAGTAATTTTGACTCCCACAAAGCTGATGAATAATCTATAACTCAGGTATCTGCTTTCAGGATCATTGCTTTTCCCTATTACATGCACTGAAATTAATGTTTGCTGACAGCAAATAAGAGTAAAATATTTTCTGATACAAATGATAATTGGGCACTTGTCTGATAAGATGGTTTTATTTAAACAAAATTTACTCATGTAACACTGCGTTTCTGATTCTACAATCCTGTAATCTTCAGGCTGCTTCTTTTTTCCATGTCATCATAATTAAATGCAGGTGTTCAATTTAGCCACCAGAAGGGATGAGTTAATGGTGTAATTATTAGTTGTAAAATATTTTTAATTAGAATTATAAACTATTTAGATGTGTAAAATTAAAGTAGATGCTCATCAGACACTTCCTTTAAGATCATAGGCACCTATCTCTAATAAAATAAGAAGTTCAACTCCTAAGTATTTTCAAAATGTAATTAGGAGCTTATTTATGTCTCAGGGCACTAAATAAAAGTGTTACTTTGTGAAAGAATCAGATGTAAATTGTTATCCAAACTTTCTGCTAACAAACACGTATTACTAATAGAAGTTTAACGTCCTCCTTGATTACTAATGGAATGAAAAGATTTATACAGTGTTGTAGAATTTTATTGTGATTTTTTTCTTCCATGTAGAGAACAAAAATATTTGTCAATCAATACTTACTTATCTACCTAAAGCTATCTATCTAAAGCTATCTTGTTGCAGCTTGAATCCATTCCCTCTTGTTCTATCACTAATTACCTGTGAGAAGAGGCCAGCACTAACCTGTCTACCATGTCCTTTCATGTAATTGTAGAGAGTGATGTGGTCTTCCCTTAGCCTCTCTTCCTCAAACTAAACAGTCCCAGCTCCTTTAATTGCTCCTCGTAAGATTTATTCTCCAGGCTCTTCATCAGCTTCTTTGCCCTTCTCTGCACTTGCTCCAGCACCTTGGTATCTTTCTTGTATTGAGATGCCCCAAACTGGACACAATACTCAAATTGTGGCCTCACCAGTGCCAAGTATAGGGGGACAATCACCTCCCTACTTCTGCTGCTCACACTATTTCTAATACAATCCAGAATGCCATTGGATTTCTTGACCACCTGGACACTGTTGACTCATATTCAGCCTCTTTGTCAGAACACCCAGGTCTTTTTCTAACATACAGCTTTCCAGCCACACTTCCCCAAGCCTGTAGCTTTGCATGAAGTTGTTGTGGCCCAAGTGCAAGACCCAGTATTTGGCCTTGTTGAAGCTCATACTGTTAACATTGTTAGCCTATAGATCCAATCTACCGAAGTCAACAGACTAAATTCTTACATTACGTGCTTTACATTAATTCTTACAGGGATGGCAAAATGTGGATATTTCTGTGGTCTAATTTATAGATGTAAACTGTCCATGGGTATTAAGCACAGACATAAAACTTTTGATTCACAAGGTCCTCAAGGCATTTTCCAACAAACAGGCTATGGGAAATTGTTGTATTCTGGCCATCTTGCTAATGGCTTTTTTTTGTTGAGATGGTTTCTGGTTGTGATGGGAATTTGGCTTGACTCAATATGATTTTTTTCCCTATGCTTGTGTATTTACTTTTAACAAAATAAATATTTTCCAAAGCAAGGAGTGACAGTATATCCAGTTAAATCAGTATCTGTTTAAACTGAATTGTCATGATTCATCTCGCTTCACTGCTGAAATCTCCGGTGTGAATTTCTACATCAGAGCTAGTAATCCACATTTGATTCTCAATGGAGACAAATAGGTACTTTTAGGCTGTGATTCAATGCATCTTAAGGTAGATATCAACAGTGTTAACTCCCAATGCTGTGCAATAAATCCACAGAAAAGCCCTAGCTGGATACTTACTTTTTCATGTTTTTCACATGACTTTTTGACCCCTGATGAGAAACCACTGGGATACAATAAAAAAAATGTAAATATAATCATTCATTTGTCTCATACATTCCTTCAGGACTCTTTAAAGGAAAGGTAAAAGAAAAAAAGGCTATAAAGGAACTTAATTTCTTCAGCTGACAGATCGTTAATAAGCATATTTCATTCTTATTTCTGAAATAATTTAAATTTTAGTATTTAAAAGAACATGAGATATACCTTGTTAGAAGGGACCATCTATGCTTGTGTTTGGCCTCGAGGAGAGGCAACAAGGAAAGCTGCCTATGGAAAGCATAAAATCCTTGTGGGTGTTAAAATGCTGAAGCAAAGGAATTTTCCTTCCTGTGGGTAAGTGAAGGTTCTCACCAAGCTGTGACCTTGCTGGCTTTTGTTTGTAAAACAGTAGAAATATGTTTTGACTATGGGTGTTGTGGCACCCCAGCCAATCACCCCAGGGGGTGGCTGATTTCTTGTCCAATTACCATGAAGTTAAAAGGGTATAAAAAGATATGTAAATTAATAAATAAAGACTTCTTGGCATCTTGGTGAAGAAAATCATCTCTGCCTCGCTCTTTCTCCTCCTTTGGCATCTGGCAGATAAATGACAAATCCTGACCAATAAATTCAGTTCTTTTCTGTTGCATTCCTCCAGCATCCAGAACTGTTGATTTTGTAATACTAGAAGTTACATCTCTGTCTTTTCAGTTTCTTTTAACAAGCCTGCTATTACTTTTTTATTTTTATATTTTATTTATTATTTTGTTTATTTTTACTCTTTTTATGACAGTTTCTCTTGACAAGTTTCCGAGTTTCACTTATTCACTGTGTAAGAGGAGTTTCTGTTATCGCTTATAATCTCCTGCAAGCTTTAGACAGTGTCTAATCTTTCTTGTACTGTGAGTTTTGGGTGAAATGAACAAACAAACAAACAGTTCTGCATACCACTTTTGACTCTGTTAACCATGATCTTATGACTCCTCAGCCTTCTCCTGTCTAGAGCTCCACTCTCCTTCCAGGGCAGTTGCTTACCCACTTGATCACTGTGATTAAGCTACTCTTAACCTTTTTCTAACACCCCATCATCCCTCTTGAGATGAGAACAAACTAGAACAGAGCACTTCAAGTTGTGGATGCATAAGCCTTTTATACAACGTGAAATGGTGCTTTCTCTTCTGCATGCCATATCTTTCCTGATGATGCTCAGCATTATTTTAATACTAGGACTTGTCCAAAAATGGGAATTTCAAACAGGTAATGCAAATCATGAGCAAAGGAAGCATGTTTTTCCACTGGCCATAAAAAGAATCATTTAACTCCAAGTAGTCTCTGACATTAAAAACCTAGAGGTGTAAAAACTTCCTAAAACTGAAGAAATGAAAATTCCGTTTTGGTAAATTTCCTGAACTCTGTACCTAAATTTGTTTAGCATTTGGAAAGAAAGACCCTCAAGCCTCCAGTGGATCTAAGTGGAAATCTGAATAAAGAAAGACAGTTTTATGTATATCTCATGCCTTAAGGTAAGTTTTATCCTGGTAATATTAAATGAGTCTTAAAAGATAAATGGTCCTTTTCAGAAGTTTAAATCTCATGCACTGAAAATAAACAATGAATCAGAAACAACAGGAATTTGATGTGTAAGGTTTTTTGTAGGAAATATAAACATCCCATGAGGGTATGGAGCATGAAGATTAATTGGCTTATTTTTCACAGAATCACAGAATCTTAGGGGTTGGAAGGCACCTAGAAGATCATCTAGTCCAACCCCCCTGCCAGAGCAGGATCACCCAGACCAAGTCACCCAGGAACAGATCCAGG
>JANHGL010015349.1:27123-38427 GCA_024611195.1 Ceyx melanurus | reverse complement strand
GACACCACGTCCCCAGCACCACAGCCAAACTTAACCACGGAGAGGGATGGTGACTCTACCAGGTCCCTGGGGAGCCTGTTCCAGTGCCCCACACCCCAACTGGAAAGAAGTTTTTCCTGATATCCAACCTAAACCTCTCCTGCTGCAATTCGAGGCCATTTCCCCTTGTCCTGTCACCATTGAGAAGAGACCAACCCCACTCTTGCTCCAGCCTGCTGTCAGGGAGCTGTAGAGAGCAATGAGGTCTCCCCTGAGCCTCCCCAGACTAACTAACCCCAGCTCCCCCAGTCACTCTCACAGGGGATGTTTTCCAGACCCCCTCACCAGCCTCCTTGTCCTCCTCTGGACCTGCTCAGTGTCCCATCTGTATTGAGGTGTCCAAAACTGAACTTGTGTGAAGTTCCTCGCCACTTGAAGAGAACTGGAGTGGACAGAGCCTTTTCCACAGCTCTTTGATGGAGACTCTTGGAAGTCCAGCCAGGAGAAGATGGCTGCAAAACACCTCTCTCCAGGTGCCTCCCTTCTTGGAGGCCTGAGCTTTGCCTCAGCAGATCTTAAAAAGGCTGAGGAAGTTCTTGGCCCTGAACCAACAAACATTTTAAGAGCCTGCAGCCATCTTGAAATGGAGTTTTAATATGTCATCAGCATAAAGAAAAACAAAAGAGAAGGTTTTCAGTTGCCAAAGGCTTTTTGGCCTTTGTGCTCCTCTTTCTACTGATGAGGCCGAGTGGAGATTTCCCCAGGATTTTATCTGGTGCCTGGGGAGCTGCAGAGCTGGGACCCATTGGAGTGGATGAGCTGGCACCTGACTCCTGTCATGGTTGTGCTGAGAGGCCCAGTTAGGATGGGCTGTGTTCACAGGAGTGACTTCAACAGCCTTTGGGGTCTAAAAAGAGACAACTGGGCAGAGCATGGACAGGAGGAGCTGCTGTGCAGTGAGGGCACAGAACAGAGGGAGGACCAGGCTGGCAGCAGCCTGTGGAGTTCATGTTTGGTAGGTGATTGCTCTGATCATTGGATGAAATGGCTTCTGTTCCCTTGGAATCTCTCCAGCATGGGAAGGCCAGTGGTCCCTGACCATAGGGAGCCACTCCCAGCCTGGCTGAGGCTGGAGATTTGGGGGGTGTCTGCCCAGGCAGCAGGGCAGGTGCCCATCTCTGCTTCTGGCCTCCTGAGCTGTCTCTGAGCCACCCGCAGGACTCTGCACAGCAGCTCTTCTCCTCTAGAGAGGAAAGTGGAATCGCCGAATCATTTGGGAAGCCTTGGAGCTGCTGAAGTCAAAGTGTCCCCCCAGCATTTCCAGGGCACCCCTGCCCCATGTCCCTCAGCACCACAGCTCCACGGAGGCTTGGGAACCCCTCCAGGGGTCACAAGGAGTCGTTGGCAATTTTGTTGTTTAAAAGATGTGGCCGAGTTGAGAGCTCCTTGTGCTGGGGACACAACTAAAGCCCAGGAACATCCCAGTGCACTGGGATCCTGCTCCAAAGCCTCTGCAGGGGACAGCGGAAGGAAGTTTCAGAATGAACATTTTTCAATTAAGAAATGAGTCTTAGGAAGTTTGTGGTGTCAGGGAAGGAGAGAGAGCTGGTGCTGGAAGTCAGGTGTCCCCTGACCACTCTCATCTCAGTTCTGAGGGCCTTTTAGAACAGCCAGGGTCTGTTCTTCATCAATTCATCTGCTCATTAATTGTTGATGCTGCAGGCTGGGAGCTGCCCGGGGTTGTCTTCAAAGTGCTTTTGCTGGGAGGTGCATTAGCAGTGCTGGTAACTCCCCTTCCTCGCCCCGAACCGCAGGCTGCTGTTTGATTTCCTTCCACAAAGAATTTACTGCTCAGAGGCCTCCTTTAGCCAAAGGAGCTAAAAAATATCAACATTCCCCTTCCCGGGAGGGAAATGACAAACTTCCCAGCAGGCAGGTCCCGGAGGGAGCGCAGCGGCCGCCTTGGCCCCGAGCCCACCCCGCTGCCCCGGGGCCCTCCTGCCTCGCTGCTGGGGCTGCAAGGAGGAACAGGGCGCCTGGTGCCTTTGGTTTCTCAGCAGGTGGATTGCTGGGTTGGGGTGTTTTATTCTGATTTGTTTTGGATTAAGTGGCCGTGGTTCTGATTCTACCTCTCTGGGTGGCTGCCTGACGTTCTGCTTTGGCCGGGTGCGTTCGCCGGGGGGAGGTGGACGGGTGGGTCTGTGGTTTAGGGCTGGTGCCTGTGGTTTAAGGCTGGAGTCTGTGGTTTAAGGCAGGGGATGGAGAGGTGAGGTGGATTCTGCCTCAGGTTGGGGTGATTTCACACCCCAGGGCCTGTGTAAAGCAGGGAACCTCAGGCCTCTGGCTGGCTCTGGGCATCGCTCTGCCCCGCGTCGGTGCGATGATGTGGAACGTGCTCAGAAGTGCCCAGGAGTGGGGACAAGGGGTGTCTGACATGGCTCTGCTGGGGTGGGGGACTCTACTGTGGTGTTTTCTTCCTTCTTATCTCTCAACCTTCCTTTGCAGGAGAGGGAAAACCCCCGGCCCTCATGGCGAGGCCTGGGAAGGAGGCCTGAGCGCTGGGCCGCGGCCTAAAACAGGGCCCAGCTGCTGGTTCTGCTCCTGGATTTGTGCTCCTCAGCTCTTTATTAGGGAGGGACTGAAGTCGTGGAGATGCTCAGGGGGCTGGAGCAGCTCTGCTGTGTGGACAGGCTGAGGGAGTTGGGGTTGTTCAGCCTGGAGAGGAGGAGGCTCTGGGGGAACCTTCGAGCACCTTCCAGTGGCTGAGAGGGGCCTGTAAGAAATCAGGGAAGGGTCTGTTCACAAGGGTCTGTAGTGATAGGACAAGGGGCAGTGGCTTTAAGCAGGAAAAGAGGAGATTTGAGTTAGACATTAGGAAAAAGTTCTTCACTCTGAGGGTGCTGATCACTCTAGTGGGCTGTCCAGAGAGGTGGTGGAGACCCCATCCCTGGAGACACCCCAGGCCAGGCCTGCGGAGGCTCTGAGCAGCCTGACCCAGTTAGAGGTGCTCCTGCTGAGTGCAGGGGGGTTGGACTGGATGCCCTTTGGGGGTCCCTTCCAACCCAACACACTCTCTGATCTATGGTCATAGTTCTGTCCTCACAGGGTGGCAATTTGCACTCTCCAGGGGGAGATTTGGCTGCTGCTCAGTCTGAGGTGCCTGGGAAAGTGGATGGTCTGGGGGACAGTTACTAACCATGTACTGCTAGGTGTGCTTTACCCTACAGGGAACTTCAGAAAGGAGATTATTATTATTATTATCAGAAAATGCTGGGGTTTGACCATGGCAGTTGCTTGTCTTTCTTCTGTACAGTTCACACCTTGATTTTAATGCATTAACCTCTCTCTTTTTCTCTCTTTGTTTCTCTACAGACCTTTGTAGTACTAAACAGAGGGAAAACACTCTTCCGATTTAGTGCCACACCTGCCTTGTACATTTTAAGTCCTTTTAATCTGTTTAGAAGAATAGCTATTAAAATTTTGATACATTCATATCCTTTTTATTACCAAATTATTTTTGCCGTTGTATATTAATTGAAAAAAAACCCCTTTCCTAACATCTTAGTGCTCCATTTGAATAAATAGTGTCTGTGAGCTACATTTCTCTGCCCGGGGAAGTGGGATTGGGATCAGAGCACAAAAACTGTGCTGCTTTGGCATGAAAAAGCAGAGTCCTTGAGGCACATCCAACCAAGTCAACTTTTTGTACTTAAAATTGTACCCGCCCGTGTCTGTTCTTCCAGTGGTGTGCAGATGTCCATTGTTTTTGTGGGACAGGATTAAGGTTCTGTTTCAGGAGAAGAGCTGCTGAGATGGTTACACAGAATTAGTGTCTGGAGGAGGAGCCCAAGGTCCCGTGCAGGAGACTCCCACTCATTTCTTGCTCTTTTGGCATCTCTCAGAACTTCCTTCTAATGGCCAGGCTGTTCCCAATTGCTGCAGTGTAGGCCTTCAGGCAGCTCCAGTAGCTGTGGAAACATCCCCGTGTGTTATTAGGAGAGAAAAAGAAAGTAACCCATTGAAGGAGCTGCTTTGCCCTGATAATTTATTTATTGTTAGAAAGCGACTCTAGAGCAGAGCCACCTTCATTTAGAGGCTCCTTAGATACTCCCTGCATCTCATGTGAAGAAAAAGCTTTTCCATCTTCTCAAAGTTGACTTGGGATCTGAGACCAGGAACGGGTTTGTTTTCCCTTGGCCCTGTGTGTTATCTCCTCCCTCTGGATGTGCTGGGAGAGGTGGATCTGTCAGGGTGAGCCCAAGATGCTGACAGTGGCTCCTGGGCCTTGAGCTAAGATCTGCTTGAGTCTGTTCAGTCCATGTTGGAAGCCAACCAGCTTTGACCTGAGCCTGGATGTCACTGTGCAGCTGCTAACTCAGTAGTAGAAATCCACTGTTCATCTGTAGTCACCCAGCTCTTGTTTCCCTGGCTGCTGGGAGCAGCTTGGAGTCCACGGGGAGCAGGCTGGAGCTTGTGGGATTTACTGCAGCAGGGGGATCTTTGGGGAGCCAGGAGGTGATGTAAAGAGCCAGCTGGTGTCCCTTTGATCCTTGACTCTGCTCTACAGTATTTAGCATGATCATTATGTGCACTATTTTGACCAACTGTGTATTCATGACTTTTAGTAACCCACCCGAATGGTCCAAGAATGTGGAGTAAGTAACAGACACTTCTTGTGTTTTTAACAATCCACACAAAGTTGTGTTTTTTTCTGCTGGGGAATCTGTCCCTGCTCACTCTTTATGTTCCCAGCAACCCACGTCCTCTCTTCCACCACTGCTCAGACCAGAGGGTTTGTAATTCATCCCTGGGGAGAAAGGCTGAGGGAACTGGGGCTGTTTAGTCTGGAGCAGCCTGAGAGGGATCCAGTCCATGGCTGGAAATATCTGCAGGGTGGGGGGTAAAGGGAAGGGGCCAGGCTCTGCTCTGCAGTGCCCAGCAATAGGACAAGGAGCAATGGGGATAAACTGGAGCAGAGAAGGTTCCAGCTCAACATGGGGAGGAAGTTCCCTGGGAGGGTGGCAGAGCCTGGCCCAGGCTGCCCAGAGAGGCTGTGGAGTCTCCTCTGGAGAGATCCCAACCCCTCCTGGATCTGTCCCTGGGTGGGCTGCCCTGGGTGCCCCTGCTCTGGACTCCAGAGGTCCCTCCCAAGCCCTCCCGTGCTGGGATTCTTTCTGACGGCTGAATTGTGGTTTCTCCGGCCCTGAGTGTGCTCTCTCTGCCTCACAGATACACCTTCACTGGCATTTACACCTTCGAGTCTCTGGTGAAGATCATTGCCAGAGGTTTCTGTATAGATGGCTTCACCTTCCTGCGGGACCCCTGGAACTGGCTGGATTTCAGTGTCATCATGATGGCGTGAGTTGGGCTTCCAGAGTCCCCCCGTGGCCTGGGGGAGGGCTGAGGCCTGGGGAGAGAGAGGGTGGGTGTGGAAAGAAACCCCCAGGAGATGGAGGAAAACTGAAGGATATCCCCCAAGATCTCTTTCCTGGTTTTTGTCCGAGGGAAGCCACAGCCTGGCGGGGGCAGAGATCTGGGATGTGGCACCACAGGGGTACTGGAGTCACTGGTGCAAAAAGGGCCATGTTCTGGAAACTGCCTTCATTAAACCTAAGGCTTTATAATCGTGCCTCCCATCTCCCATTGCTGCCGTGCCAGAGTGGCAGCTTGTTTGGTTCCACGTGGAGCCCAACAGGGATAAATTCCATCCCCTACCCCTCCTTCCCTGCTGGGGCTCACACACCGACCTTCCCCGGGCTGCAGGAGCTGAGCAGCTCCCCGCGAAGGCGCAGGCTCAGCAAAGGAGGCGTTTTCTTTTCCTCCCTCCTTTTCTTTCGTGCTGGACCAGCCTCCCCTGTCCTGAGGAGGAGCTCCCGGGTGGCTCTGGGCTGAACCGGGAGATTCCCTGGCTTCGGTCCCCAGTGTCCTGCAGGGGTCGTTGCTTTAGCGCTGCGGGGAGCCGGGTGTGTGGCACTGCTGGGCTGAGGAGCCGGTGGCAGAGATTTTCACTGGGTTTTTTTCCCCTTCCACACTCATTTTTGGAGCCCAAACCTGCACACGTAGCCACCACGAGCCGATGAAACCTGAGGGGTCAAAAGGAAGGCTCAGGAGCCTGATTTTCCAAGGTTCAGGACATTTGAATTTATTTGTAGTAAAATGCTTTAATTGTATAAAATGCCTTTTCTTTATTTTTATTTTTTTTTTGGCTGGATTTTGCACCCGAGGTTGTTGATTTTCCTGCTCTTTGCCTTCTTGTCTTTTACCTGTGTATTTGAATGACATGCAAAGAGTTGGACGTTGTACCCAGCTGGCAGATGCCCAGCAGCTCCCTGACACTTCAGAGCTGTGCAGGGGGTGAACACCCCTGTGGCAGGAGGCTCCCAGTGCACACAGCCCAGCCCAGCCCAGCCTGCAGACTGGTTATTTCTTGGGTCCAGTGCATTGGTCTGAAAGAAAAGTGCTGACTCTGGCTGATCCAACTCTGGAACCTCCTCCTTTCCCACTCTGTGACCTCCTTGTTTGCAGTGAGGTTGCCTCTGCACTTCCAGCACAATCCTTTGTGTCAAGGGCTGGAACCACCCTGAGCTGCCTTTAAATCCTTCTGTGAGAGTCTTAAGCTTTCAGCAGCACTCAAGGCCTTTCAGCACCAGGAAGAATCTTGAATATTGTGCATTTCTTTTGCCTTTTCCTAGCCAGACAGCACAGAGGAGTCTCTTCTGAGATGTGATAACACTGAACTCCCCTAACCTTGCACTAAGCATCTTACCCTCTTGGTATCTCAGTTTTATCCCCCTGTAGCATGGGGATAATGGGACCTGTGGCTCACAGGCAGGTAGTGAAGCATCAAGGATTTAAACAGAGGATGCAAATCAGAACAGAAGCTGATGGTGCTTCAGTAAAAAGTGACATGAAGGGAATACACCCAAAACCCCCCAGCAGGGGTGATGTCACCACAGAGTGCTGAGTTTTCCAGCCCTCTGTAGGTGAGGGTGTTGGTGTCTCACCCTGGACAAGCTGGTTGCACAGCACGGAGAGACTCAGGCTGTGCTTTGGCTCTGGAATTTTTCTGTCTCTGTCAGGTTTTTTTTTTCTGTTTGTTTTTTTTTTTAACCGCCCCCTTCTAAAGCCTTTGAAAATGACAAGCATTTTCCTGCAGACAGACAGCTATGTGAGGAGGAAAGTGACCCCAACGGTGCCATTAACTCTGGTTTAATTCTGCAGGTATATAACAGAGTTTGTAAACCTAGGCAATGTTTCAGCTCTGCGCACTTTCAGGGTTCTGAGAGCTTTGAAAACTATTTCTGTAATTCCAGGTAAGGCGGCCTCCGGTTGGTGTTAGCTGTTGGGTACAGGCCCCTGTGAGTGATGTATTGCTTTGTCTGTAGTGGTTGTTTTCTTTTGGTGTGTGTATTGTCATTGTGTTTTTGTTTTTTTTTTTTTTTTGTGTGTGACCTCCCTCATTGCAGATATGTCACAGAGTTTGTGGACCTTGGGAATGTCTCAGCATTGAGAACTTTCAGAGTTCTCCGAGCTTTGAAAACTATCTCTGTTATTCCAGGTGAGAACTGTTCAAGGCTGGTCTTGCGTGTGTCTCTCTTCCACACCTCCCATCCTGCACTGCTTAGGCCTCACAAGTGGCACTGGGATGTTGTTGATGGGCTTTGCAGTCTGTGTAAACAGAGTAGTTTGAAATTAAAGCTTCTGGGCCATCAGATTAGGGGACAGTCTCCTGCTGGGCACTTCCTTGGCCCTGCACACACATGGCTAATCCAAGCTCTGAAATGAAAGCCAGGCCTGGGCTTGGTCTAGATGGCCTTTGGAGCTCCCTTCCAACCCAATACACTCTGTGATTCTGTGAATTCCAGTCCCAGGTGGACAAAGGATCAGAGGCTGGATGGTTCCTGCTCAGCCACTCATCTCTTTCTCAGATGTTTCAGGAATAACGGTGTAAAGCAAGTGAGGAAAACCCAACCCACACTAAAACCTCTCTGTGTGAGGCTGCTTCAGTCACTTGGAGCCAGACAGGGCCTGGGGTGGGTTGTCTCCCAGGCAGTGACAATGCCCTTGCCTGCCAGCTCAGGAAGGGACTCTGTTGCTGTTCTGAGGCTGCTGAAGCTGAACAGAGCAGGGTGTTTCCAGCTGCCAGGTTTCAGTTGTGGTGGGACCAGTTAACACGGTGCTGTGTGCTCCAAAGTACCAAATATCATAGACCTGCCCATTTCACATCCCCCCCAGAGCTGGGGTTTGAGGCCAACACTGACCAAGCTGCTTCCAGACTCTTCACTGGGTCTGGGTGTGAAGGGTGAGCAAAGGCCCTTCCTTTAGCTGAGAGACCATGGGGGCATCATGGACTGGGGAGAAGATCCTGCTCCTGAAGTCTTGTCTAGAAACATGTTGTGTAGATGGTTCCTCAGAAGTGCCCCTGATGTTAAGGTCGAGCTCAGACTCAGTTCTCACAGGCACTGGAGCATCTGTAGCCTTCCAGTTTCAGGTGCCTGACCTATCCGCAGGTAAACACCATAAATAATCCCTCAAAGAGCTTTTCCTTCAGTGGTTTCTTTTCCTAGCACATGGCCTGACAGTGGTTCTTCTGCCCCCAGGCTGCACCTGCACACACGTTAGCCAGCAAAAGACAGTGGGATTAGAGGGGCCCAGGCCTTTTGTCCCCACTCCAGACTGCTAAACCCATCAGACGTACGTGGCTGTTGTGCATGATGGTCTTCCAGTGGCACCTGCTTCCCTTGCACCCAACCAGAGAAGGAAGGTTCTTCCTTAGCCCCCCTGGATGTCTGGCAGCTCTGGTGCAAAGAGCAGAGGCTCTTTGGCTGGTGCTGGTTCACACGTGTGCCAGGCAGCTCAGCTCAGCTGCCCCTGCAGAGGGTTTGCTTTTGTGTCACCCCTCTGTACCACTCCAAATTAACACAGTTCTCCTTCTACTTCCAATTACCCCGAGGATGGAGAGTGGAGCTGGACCCTTCCAAGTTCCACGTGGCTGTACCCAGTGCTTTGCTGCCCGGGGGATCCTGTTCCAGTGTTGGGCACATTGAGCAAGTCTGGGGCTGGGCTGTGAATGGCAAAGCTTTGCCTGTTTGACCCAGGCAGGCTCTGGGACAGGGTGGCCCCAGCTGTGCTCCCTGCTCCAGTGTGGCCAGCCAGGAATGTGGAGCACCTGTGTGGTGGCCTTTGGGCTTCTTTATTTACTGGGCATAGAGTGTGGGGCTTAGTGAGTCCTGTCTCAGACCTTAGAAATTTAGGATACATTTGATAGTAAAATATTTTAAAGGGGTTTGTTCCCCTCCTGCTTTGTAATGGGACAGGAATTTTACCACTGTGCTGAGCTAATGAGAACCTCAGCGTTACACAAGTGCTGACTACATCTAGCAATAATGGGAATTAGCCTCAGCCTGGTTTTAGACAAGATAAAAATGGGCAATATTCCCAGAATATAACGTGCCACTGGACAAACTTCCACACGGGTGGAGGGTCCCCATGGATTTGTGTGACAGGAACCTAAAACTTCCAAACTCTGCTTTCATCTTGGGGCTTGGCAGACTGTATGAAACTCTGTGGTGGCCTAAAGAGATTTTTTGCTTGTTTGTTTTTAATTGGCACTTGAGTTACTGTTATTTTAATTGAGCAATGCCCTCACTCTGCCAGCATTGCCAGCCTGGGACACACCTACAGCAAAGAGGACCCAGGATCTGCTGAGCACAAAGGCAATTCTGTTCTTTTTGTCCTGGGACCAGACTGGGAATGCTCTTGCTGCCAGTTTATCTTCTTGGTTCTAGTCCCCCTTCTCCTTCCTGCCTTTGGGAGAGCAGTGTACAAAGCAGGAACAGAGATGCTGGGGGCAGTGCTGCATGTGGTGCCTGTTGGAGCACTGAGATGAGCATGCAAACTGGTGGTGTAAGGGTGTCACGGGTGCTTGTCTGCCAGAACTAACAGCAAAAACCTGCTTGGTGTTGGAGGAGGGCTGTGGCATCAGTGCAAAGGTGTGAACACTGAAGGCATTGTAAAAAAATGAATTCTTCCACAAGAATTCCTTTTGATTGGTGGATTTGTAAATCTTTCTGTTCCTGACACGGGTCCAGCCTCTGTTGGTTCAGGCAGAACACTCCCCTGGCTGCAGCCAGACTGGAGTCTGGCCCCAGATTCAGCTGCATCTCTGAGTGCTGCAATTACTGGTTTTCCACCTTCCTCCCTTCAGCCTCCTTCACTCCTCATTTATCAGCAAGATCATCCTGTTTAACAGCAGAGACTGATGACTACCTTAGTAATGGATTGTTTCTGCATCCCAAACTGCCTGGTTAGATCAGTCTCCTGACAGTGTTAGTGCTGCCTTCACCCCCCAGTTCATGGGTGGTTCCCTCTTACAGCCCTAACTGGTTTGGGGAACCATCAGGATTCTTGGCTTCTGTGTTATTCCTGAGCCCTGCCCTCGAGTGATCCCAGTGGCCTCAGTAAAACTCCAAGAGCCAGTGCCCTGGGTCACTCCTGCCCTGCCCATAACAAATCCTGGGATCTGAGGCAAAGATTCAGCTCCCATGAGGAGAGGGGAGGTCCAGTGAAGCAGCAGAAAGTGAGGTGCAGAAGTTTGCAGGGTGTTTGATCTTTGTAGGGTGCTGTGGTCTGTGCCAGGCTCACACACAACCCAAATCTCCATTTACCATCTGGAATGAGCCCAACTTTCATGACAGCCCCGGGATCCCCCGTGGGCTTTTCATCCTCTGCTGGCTCACACAGGCTGGGGATGAAGCTGGGTGGTGTGTTCTGTTCTGACTCTTGCTAGCTCACCTTTGAAGCTGCTGAGCTCAGTTCAGGCAACACCTTAATTGTACCATGGGGACAAACCTGGCTGCCAGTGGTGGTTCCCTGGAACCCGGTGTTTGGCACCAACCATCTCTTGCCACCCTATAGCAGCTGGAAGGTGCTGGGGCTGTTGGACTTGTCAGTGTCTTTTTATTCTATGGGAGACCACCTCTGGAATGTTGTGTCCAGTGCTGGGCTCCCCAGTTCCAGAGGGACAGGGAAATCCTGTGGAGGCTGTGAGGATGAGGAAGGGGCTGGAGCATCTCTCTGAGGCCAAGCTGAGAGCCCTGGGGCTGTTCAGCTGGAGCAGAGCAGCCTGAGAGGGGAGCTGATCCCTGGGCACCAATCCCTGCAGGGTGGGGGGCAAGGAGAAGGGGCCAGGCTCTGCTCAGTGGTGCCCTGGGACAGGACAAGAGGTTAATGGAAGCAGGTGAAACATGGAAGTTCCACCTCAACATGAGGAAAAACTTCTTCCCTGTGAGGGTGGCAGAGCCTGGCCCAGGCTGCCCAGAGAGG
>JANHGL010015348.1:0-29397 GCA_024611195.1 Ceyx melanurus | reverse complement strand
TATTTTAAAAATATTATTTTTAGCAATTTTCATGTTTTCAAGCTTTGGAAAGAAATATAAAGGAAATATTCTTATTTTTTAATGCTGCTGGCTTGTTAGCTAGCCGATGGAAATACATATTGCACTGCCTCTGGTGATGTCCGTGCAACTGTGTGGGGTTTTTTAATACTAAGTGAAATATAAAAGGATAAAAATGATAGAAAGATATCAGTTGATATCTATAGAAAGATATCAACCTGAAGTGTGGTATTTCAGACCATAGCAATAGTTAGGCATAGAAAGGACTGTATGTTTTACAAGTTCAAGTCCATTATTAGAGTAGGCATTCCTCAGATTTTCTCATACAAAGTAGTTACAGTGTCAGAAATGAACAGACAAGAATTCTGGATTAATCTTCCCCCTGCCAAATATAAGTTATAGGCTGGGAGAAAATCTAACTTAGGCATTTCATATTATAAAGTAGAAGATTTTATTTGTTTTATAATGATTTAGTAATTAAATATACATCTAGATAAATGCATTAAAATCAGAATAAGCATACAAATTTTATTAAAAATTAGTAATCATGTAGTAGAAGAAATTAAGGGCTTTTGAAAATGTTTTAAAATACTTTAAAGTAATTAGACTCAAATTAGTTCTTTGCTGACAGAACAGTAAAAGTTGCTTCAGTCATTTTATCCTTGAATGTGCTACAATTTGCATGTGATGTACAAGAGACACTTGTGCAGGTAGGCGTGTATATATAAGTGACTTCTCAGTAGTTGTTTTTTTTCCCCACCAGGCTGTTAAAATGTATTGACAAATTATATGGAAGATGAGTGGAATTAAAATCTATTTTCTTGCTTTCACCCTGCTCCTTCCCAAATATTTTTTCTTTATACATTCATCTTCTTCCATGGCTTTAATGGTTCAGAGATCACTTGTCTGCCTATATTTTCATATAAAATGGAAATAATTTTTTCAAAATGGAACTGAACAGGTTCAGATGACACTGAAAGCACTTGGAACACATTGACCCCAGAAAATTTTAGTTCCTTTTGTCTGAGAAATGATGGTACTGCTTGATCAGTTTGGCGGTGATGTAAGCAGTACATCTTAAATCAAGTTGATGTTTTACCCTTACTTTAAGTTCTACTTAAGATAATTACAAATAAAAATAACTAATAATAATAAAAAAGGAGGGAGGCAAGAAATCTATCTGCACAGGATCAGGGCAAAGGTCCTAGTATCCAGTCTCTGATGTGAAGCATTCATGGGAGAGGGTTTTTGGCCAGGTGTGTGTCTTCCTCTGAGTGCTGTCTGTGCAGAACACAGTGTGCTGCTATTTCATGTTTAAAGTGGATTCTCGTAACCGTGCCTAATAACATTTTCAGCCTGGATGGCTTTTAGCACTCACCTCCCTTTGTGACAAGGGGTCTTGTGTAGGAAAAGCTATGGTTCTTTGTTTTTTTGAAATTGCTAGTTGTATTTAATATCTTGTAGATCTTGCATTAAGAAATGGTTAATAGTTTCTCTCAATTTACCTTTTTCAGGCCACACAGAGTTTTTCCACCCTCTCAACTGTTTCTTTTCTAGTTTGAAAAGTCCAGTTGTAGCTATGTGCTATGAAGGCATCGCTTCCTATCTTCTTTTCACTCTTTATCAACCTGCTTTTCCAGCTCTACATTTGCTTAGAGTATCTAAGAGACAGCTGTCTGATGGATTTATATAGTGCGTAGTAATGATATCTGTTCTATTCCCTATCTATAGTGTTCATGGGTAAATGCAGTTTCTGGTGTTTGCTTTGTTGTTTTTTTGTTTTTTTTGACCATTTGTTCCACTCTAGGTTGTGATCTGATGCTTCTATGGAACTATTTCATTACTGAAGAGCTGAGATCGTGTGGGTAAATGATGGTTTGTGAGAAGGCTGTGTCAGTGGACAGCAAGACTTTTGGAAAGGGGAGAGTCTCTAACCAGCCCTTTTGTGGTGGAGGGGGAGGGCTCTTAAGGCTCTTGAAGGACCTGTGACCTCGTGTTGGATGTCTGTGAGAGTTAACCTGTTTAATGCTTACCACTGTGGTTTGTCTCCTCTTCCTGAAATGCTCTTAATACAAGTGAGTTAAAAAGAGTTTATCCTCTTACATGTAAAGATTGACAGTATCTGGATTAACATGCAGAGATCTGCAACACTGCTTTATAGTTGCTTCTTGCTCTGGAGTCTTTATGATGTCTTTGTGTGACCTTTTGAGCTGGAAGACCTTTAGGTCATCTTGCCTCTCAGGAGTTGGCTACGTGGCTGTGTCAGCTTTGCTTTACATTAGCATCTGTTTTGGTGAACTCTCTACTTTTCCTTTTGAAACACAGATCCTGTCCAATGTGTAATGCTAAGCTTCCAAAACTATGACTTTAGTCCTGATAAGTGAGTCAGTTGGGACACACCTTGTCTTCATGTGCTGATGGGATCCCGTCTGTCATAGTTTATTATTGTCATGGAAAGATACCTTTGTAGTGCTGCTCCCAGAAGTATGCACTCAGATTTGGAGCTTCAGTTACAATCTGCCAATGCCATTAAGCTAATTGAAGTTCTGCTGCTGCAGGGGCATTTCCATCCCATGAACAGTTCTCAGGGCTTTGCCTGTGCCTACAGCTGGTCACCGTGTGGCCGGTGGGTGAGTTGTGGATCTTCTTGGGTGTGCTTCTTTGAGTAAACTGGATTGAAATGGGTTCTTTCATTAGAATGGATAGCTAAGGCATTTGTTAAATAAAAGTATAAGCAAGAAGTGGCCTATTAATGTCACTCAGTAGAGAGCTGATGTCGTGGCAAGCAGCAGAGAGCTTGGAGGAGGTGACGTGTAGATACCAGGCTGGAATTAGAGATGTTGTGACATCCAATTAGGGATGCAACAAGAACCAGTTTACAGCCAAGTTCTGCAGTTTCACATGATCTGCCTGCATCAGCTGCCCTCTCCCTTGGGGTCTTTGAATTGCCCGTGAAACACGTGGATGTTGGTAGAAGAGGAAAAATGTCTCTTGTTTTCTGAAGGCCAGAGTAAGCCAGCCACGGAGTGGAAGTGGCATTGGTAAGAATTTTGGAGCATCTGGCTGACAACAAAATCCTGCTCTACCTAATTTTGTAGGTCAGAAAGGCCATTACCTCCTACTCCTTCCTGGTAAGCCTTGACTACAGGTGACTTTAAACTGTGTAGTTTAAAATGATGCAGACTACCCAGTGTGAAGTCACCTTATCATGTAGTTTGGAGTCAGTTGTCTGCTCTTGCCAGGAAGCTGTATGGTTGAAAGTAAAGTTTGCACTTTCTAGAAGTTTTATAAATATTAGAAGCAAACAGAACACGCTGAAATATTTTCCTGAACAGGAAATTGTATCTGTGTCAACTCAATGCTGCATTGAAAGAAAGAAAGAAAGAAAGAAAGAAAGAAAGAAAGAAAGAAAGAAAGAAAGAAAGAAAGAAAGAAAGCCACATGCTGCTTCAGACCCCAGAACACTCAGTATGAAAAAAAAATATAGCTGTTTGTTGTATTTTTTTTTTATAAGTACATGCACCCTCAGACTTGATAAAACTGACATTGGTGGCATGTGAAATGCCATTGGTGGCATTTTAAATCTGTTTTTTCTTCTGAATGTTGAGCTTCTCAATAAGCATGAAATTTGTGGAAATAAGCTTAAAATTATCCGTTATAAAGAATATTTACACATTTAAGGAGCTCCTTTTAGTTGACTTTATCTCATACGTTTCTCTGTAAATAAGCTCTATTTGTCCATTGAAAGGTAAAAGCTATGTATTGATCAGTGAATTTAAAACAACAGGTTTTTAGGTTTACTTTTTATTACTGAAATTTAATTTCCATAAAAGTTGGCACTTTTATTAAAAAATCCCTACGCATATTTCATTTAGGCACCATTTATTTGTTTATCTGACTGAATCTATTTTGTGATTGCTGTCATGGCCAAATCTTTGCCTTGACAGCCTTTGCACTTTTTTATTTTCAACAATCTAAAAATATTCAACAGGCTCTGTTACCTCTTATGAAAACAATGAACTTGTGGCAGAGTGCTGGGGTTTATCAGACACCACAGACGAAAAGTTATGCAAAGTTTTTAAGATAATCTCTGCTGTTGAGAGATAAAGAAGTAGTAGAATGGAGGCTGCTGAATTCAGCCTCAAGAGGGGCAGTGTGTGCTTAAAACACTTGAATTTGAGTCAGTGTCTTTGTTGAAACCTCTGTAATAAATAACTGTATTCTGGGGAAAAAACATAACATAAGGATATAGCAGCAAGACCAGCTACAGAACAGTAACATGACAAACAATTAATAGACTAGTCTGTGGTTAAAAGCATCCGAGAGAGAGGTGCTGGCCAATGCTAAATGGCAGGAGGACCTCAAAATCCCAGCCAGCCTTCCAGCCGTGGGGTGACCTTGTACTTCACGTTGCTTTTTCAAGCTGAACAAGCCGTAGTTGCAAACTTGTTTTCCTGTAGGTTTAAAACTTGGGAGTGCATTAGGATTTTTTGCTGGCATAGCTGTATTTGCTAATAGATTTGTGGTTGGTTTATTTATTTCCTCCCCCGAATTACTCAACGGTAGGTGTGCATACAAACACAGCAACCCCCTTTGAGTGTGCAGGAGGTCTCATAGAGGTTCTCTGGTCCTCGAAGTCCAGGGAGGGAAAATGTTACCAGTATTTTCCATAGATATGAATTAACTTTAACATGTAAAAACTTCTTTTAAGCTAGAAGGTGCTGTGCACGGGCTTGTTGGGCATATGTTCTTTTGAAGAAGATTGTATGTGTATGGAGTTGGCTGATGCTGACAGTAATGCACCAAGTATATGTCTCAGTAAAATGTTTGAGAGACTGAATTTCTTGAGGATTGGTGCTGTGTAAAGATTACCCATAGTACTGAGTAAAGAATTTAATGTAAGGTTATTTTTGTTAGCCAGTGTATGAACGATTGGACCCTTCAGTTTTCCAGAAAGTCATTTACTTCACCTGCCATTTACTAACAACATGTGATTATGTTTATTAATTGAGTAGCAGAAGCAGCCATTTCTCAACTACCATGTCATGAACTTAATTCCTCTGACTTACGAGACACTATTGTATACTTCCAAGTTCTGCTGCAATTAAATTATGGTATGTTCATTCTAATTATTACACACTGGTTGCTCAATTTATTCTGAGGTGGAGTTGTATGCTTACTTTTGTGTGTAAACACTTGTTCCCTAATAGTAAAAATGGCTGATGAATATTAACCAGAAGAGAAAAATGCTGTGAAGAACAGTTGAGGCTGTAGTTCCTACGAATTCAAAACTGCTCAGAATTAAAATTTTGACTAGATAGCTGACTTCTTGAACTACTGATGTTTTGTTATTTTTGAATACAGTTTATGTTTATTTGAGATTTTTTATAGTGTGATTTAGGATGCCTGTTGCTTTTTAAAATATCCAATGATTTAAGTAATAAAGGGAAAAATATACTGAAGCCCTGAAATTTTAGACTGCTTTAGTTGTCTTCACTTCTTTCAGTGACACATTAGAATTAGAAAACCTGGTGGAGAGTTGCCCCATAGCTATTAATAAGAAAAATGCTCAGATTTGATATTTTATCATTTAATTATATCTGCATCATCTCTGTGTGCTGTTAGACTGGAGTAAGATCAAAATGGGGTGTATTAGTTGTTTTGGTTCTCCTAATGTTACCCTATTTGCCTGTTCCTTGTAACACCATTTACAAGCCATGAGAGAACTGAAGAAATGTGGCTTCATGACTTCATACAGCAGAGAGAACTTTTCAGTACACTGTATTTTAAGAACTCTTTAAAGGAAGAATTTGTTAAAACCCACTAATAAAAAAATACTGAAGGAGGTTTTATATTTTATTCAGCTTCTGATTCCTTTGAAGAAATGTTTTCTTTATTTGTAGAAGACATTCCTTCTAATATCTCTCAAATTAGTGTGCTGAAATATGAGTATTGTATGTGTTTAAAGTAAACAAAACACCGGTGATTTAACTTCCAAGTGCTTTTCATCATGTTTTACAGGGGACATAATGGTGTTGGTTCAAAAATAATAAATAAATACAAAAAATAAGTAAAAAGCTCCAGATCAAAATCAGCAGCACTGAAAGATCCTATAATCCCTTCACCGATCACTGAAAAAAGTGGTTTGTCATTTTTCTAATTAGTATTTTCCCTTTTCCCCCAGCCCCCCCTGTTTTTCCCATCCCTACCACCTCTGCCTTTTTAAAATAAAAATAAATCTTCTTGTTTCTCCTTGATTTCTGTTGGACAAGGTTTATGGCCATTTTACAGCATTTCATGCCAGAATTGAATGGAGGTACAATATAAGAAATTCCTTACTCAAAAATTGTTAATTAGTTTAAATATCATTAGACTTTTCAGGAAATTTTTATGTGCTCCTTGGCTTCAGTACTTAGCTGTGTCCTTGTTCATGTGACAGTGTTGTTTGATGAATTCAGTGTTCTTTCTTTTCTTCTAGAAAATTTCTAGTCAAAGAGACTTTCCTCTTTTGCATAACAACAATGTAATAAAATGGTCTTTTTGGTCTTTTCCTTAGTCAATTCATCAAAACCAAACAAAGGTTTATTTTGCAGTTAGTTTTTGTGAGGTCAGGATGGATTACTAGTAAAATACTAAAGATTGCAAACTAATTCCACAGGCTTGCCATCTCCTCAGCATAGGAATACTTTGTGTGTGTGGTCTTGTTTAGTGCAAAAGGTCCATGTTTAGTTTCTTGCATTTCTAAATCTCTGGGGTCGTCTTTCCTCTCCTTTGCTACCTTTTCTTGCAGATAGGATGACAAACTATGAATGATCCCCACCCCCAAGTAAAATCCTCATCTCCTTGCTACATAGGTACCTAAAGCTGTAATGTAACACACAAGTGTAAATGTAAAATTAGGACTATTTCCAGGTGAGACTAGAGCCTTCAGTGTATTATGACTTGGATTTCTGAATTGGTTGAAACAAAGCTTGGTAATAAAAGGGAGTAGAATTGCTCTGGGAAGCACAGACTAAGTAGATAGGTGTAATGTCGTGGAATATAAAGGTGATTTATTTTTTTTTGTGGGTGAAAACTGTCAGTGAGAAGTTGCCAGTCAAATAACTGTGGGTTGGTTTTTATTGTTGTTTTTTAAGTATGAACTTTTAATACTTTAAAAACAATTCTATTAGTAGTTACTGAATTTGGATGGTGTTAATAGCCAAACTTTTTAGCTTTTTTTCCTTGAAGTGAGTTTAATGCCTTGATTCATCTTGCACAAGTAGGAAGGTGTTACATTCCTAGGTGGTGTTATTCTCAAGTTTCTTTTTTTTTTTTTTCCTTCCCTTCTCCCCCACCCTTTTCTTTGAAATCCCTGTATATTGATTTAGTTAAATACTACAGGGTAGGTTAACAGCTCCTTCTGAGTCATGTTGAAGGCATGAAGTGCTTCCAGGTCTGCAGCCCTTTCCAGGGATGAATAAGTTCTTCACTGGTTTGTGTATCCTGTGTCTGCACAGCAGCAGTTAAGTACCAGGCTCAGTTTATAGGTTGCTTTAAACATGTTGAAGTAGATTTACTAAACAGCTTTTTTGAGGGTGGTGATTGTTCCCTCTGGCTCACTTATCAATATTTCTTTGAGTTTATACTCCAAACACGCAATTCTTCTGGTGATTTATTGGTGTTTCTGTCAACTGTTGAACAAGGAGTTGCATTAAGTGACCAGCATTTGGAAAGGGTAAGATTATGCTCTCGTTAAGAGAGACTGCACAGATGTTCTTTATGAGCATTCAGAAGAGGAGAGACTGTACATTACTTTCAATTTGACAGAAACCATGTATTTGAAAATCTTTGGTCTGAACTTTATGGGCTGCATGATGAGACTGTGAACCTAAAAGAGTAGTATTCGTGATTAATAATGACATTTGCAGACCATAGGAATACTGAAATAATCTGTTGGATGGCTTTGTATAGTGATAATATCCAGATGCTAACTATAAACATCCCCCTCTGTTTGCTTAAGCATGGAAATGGGAATGAAAACAAGTATTAGATAGTTTGTGTTTCAGGAAAATAATTTTGTCCATCTATCTGTTAAAAAACCTATTCTTCGCTTGTCACCTGAAATCAACAAAGTAGTTTATAGGTCACTGGTACTCTGTGATGTTGAACTTCAGAGAATTATACAAAAGCCCCATCTGTTTAATGGGAGTGAATTCATGATGAAAAAAACCCAAATGAAACAACCTTTGCACTTGGATGTGAAGCATTTGCATCATGAGCCTAAATAAAAAAAAAAACAAACCATGAAAAAAAGGGAAAAAATGCTGAAGATGCTAAAATTCAGTGAGTTAATGTATTACACAGTCCCTAAAGGACATGTACACAAATGAATGAAGTTGACAAGTGTTTTTATTTAGTTCTTAAATAAAGTAACAATTTGATTCACTTTTGAGAAGCACTGCAGTGCTGATCTTGGTTACTGCAGAGATACTTCAAGTTCTTGCTAAGTACTGGGCATTACCAGCATTAAGTGCTTGTAACAAAACTGGTAGTAGAAAGCATATTTAGAGAATTTCTTGCCATGACTACTACTTTGAAAATGGGGGAAACATAATCTTTCTTAGATTTATGAAATACAGGGGAGGTATTACTTTTTTTATGGCATCAAAATCCATAAAATTATCTTTAGGGGACTTCTCTCAAAGCAAAAGCATCTGCTCTTGTGTTGGAGGAAAAAAAGTTGGGTCCTGGGATTACAATTTGTATAATAAAAAAACCCAACAAAACAACCAACCTGTAATCTCTTTCAGGTGCTTCCACATTATATCAGTTATTGCTCTGTGGCTGAGAATTGAGTCCTAAGATGGTGGCCTCCTTGCAGCCATGTAAATGAAAGAAAGGGTTTGAAGAAAGCAGTGGAATATTAAAAAGTAGCAGAAGGGTCTGTAAGTCTGTTGTAGAAATCTAGTTGATGAGTTCCTTCTGCAGTGAGCCATCAGTGATGGAGGATGTTTTTTAATCTCTGTAAAATGCAAGCGGTGGCCCAAGAATTTAAAAAAAAAAAAGAAAAAAAAAGTTAAGCTCATGCTTGTTGCTACACTTTAGCTTTTGGTACTTTAGGTATAGCTTGTGTTTTATCATCATGTTGTTACACAGACAGTGGTAGGTGTGTAGGCAGTAGTAAGTAAAATTTCAGTGCTCTACTCGTGCTGTGTGTTGACTGTACTGCCAGATTAAACAGGACAGAAAAACACACCAGTGTGCTGGCCCCTGGGATTAATACCTTCTTGCTTAAGACTTCACTTTCCAGGCTCCCAGCTGTAAGTCAGAGGGTTTTGGTAACTATCCTGGTAATTCTCCAGTTCCTTGTTTCTGCTCAGTGCTTGTTTTATTGGTGTGGGGTTTTTTAAACTCCCAGATCAGTGTCTTTATCCTCTGGTTTACTGTATTAAAAAGGCCTCATCAAGGAGGAATCCAGGTAAAGCTGGTTTCTGGTTACTTCCTAATCCTTTCCTGAGCAATTCTGCATCCTGAGTGTCTTGTTTGTGACAGCATCCTTCCTGCACTTCCTTTACATTCTCTCTTCACCTGCTTGTTTAGCCCAACTCTAGTAATCAAGCAGATGATTAAATTTACATTTCTTTGTGTGAGAATTAAGAAAGAGAAGGGAGTATGGGCCCTTGGTGTTTAAGCAAAATGGGGCCTTCTTATGTAAAAGACTACTTTGGCTATGTTAAGGCCCAGAAAAGTTGCTATTTCTTTACACTTTTGCATTTCAGAATCCAATTTAAAAGGGGAAGAGGGGGAATCAGGCCTCAGGATTTCACTCATCTTGGAGGAAGGGGAAAAAGTAGAGAAAGTATAACAACATTAAGAACATTAGCATTGCACATAACTTATTTAGACAGAAATTTTCAATATAATTAAGAGGATTTGCCTTTAGCAGTGTATAAGATAAACTACCAATGATTGTATCTTTTATGTAAATATTCAGTAATTGATGTATGGCTCATAAATGGACCCAGTGGCTGTTTGAGGAATGTGTTTATATGTGGTAAAATACATAAATACTTCTATGTTCCCTGGAGTATTTTTGGTTTCTTTCGTATATGATTGATCAGTTTACCTAGGACACAAAGTAGTTTGTTCTCAGACATGTTTACAGATTCTGGTGTAACCAAATGTTGTAATAGCAGGAGATGAAGTGCACGGGAAAAGAAGATATTTCTAAGGAGAGACTGTAATCAATGTTTGAAAAACTGGCTAATGGATTGCAGAGGATAATAGCCTAGCAGACAGATGGACATGAGGACCATGCATGAAAATTCAAATTCAGTGTAAAATTAAGTTAGATCTTGGATAAATGTTCTAAAGTGTAATTCAGTTTGTTTTCCAAAAGATTTTGAATGGAAGACTTGGAAAATGCACTCACCTGGATAAGTAGGAAGGCTTCCTATTTTTAGTTGAAGCTTTTAATTTGAATGACTGTGAATGGAAACATTTTCCAAAGGCAAAATAAGCTTATGTTTGGATAGAGTTGTCTGCACAGGTAGCTGCACTGCCTTTTTGCTCTGGAACTTTTATGAGCTGCTAGGGTGAGAAGTTAGAAGGATCTTGGCAGTTTTGTCTGTGACGCTGGTAACTGTCAGAGAAATCTTGTTTTGCTGTGTCTTGGGAAGACTGTGACTGTATCTACATTAGCAAGCAATTTGGTGTGCTAGATGCTGGCCACTAAACTGAAGCATTAGAGAAAGTGAGTCACTCAGAAGCATTGCATGTAGTGTAGCCAGGCAGGATCACCTCAGATTGGATATTATTTTTTCCTATGGGCCTAATTTGTCTGCTGCACATCTGAAGTTTTCCAAAGTGGGGGATGAAGGGAAAGTGTTGTGTTCCTAAGGATCTCACAGTGTATAGTCTACAAGCTCTGAACTGAGTTTCCCTGTGAAGTGCTAGAGCTCTTCAGGTATGGAGTTTTTGCTTTGCTCTCCTCTGAATATGGTAGTGTAGTACATGTGTATAAGAACTATGCTGAGAAGCAAATTAATGAGTGGTAAATTGAGACAATCAGGATGTTCACGTTTCCTGCAGGTTTTTCACCAAATTCCTCACGTAGGTACTGCTTATTTAATAAAAGAACAAACAAAAAGTTAGGTAGCACATTAGGAAGGCTTTCTGAAAGAGTGTATAAAAATAAGTGGGGCAAAAAATGAAGAGAAACATGCTCTGAAAGAGTAGTGCTATTTTTGAAAGAATATCACTTGCCCTTTTCATAAACGTGCATCTCAATTTTTTTGATGTAACCATTTGAGTGGTAGGTTATTCAAGTGGTGAGCAAATGGGAGCTGAAGATGATAATTATATATTAATTTGGTGATGAGAAAGTGATTAAGTTTTCAAGGCTGGGAAGCAAACCTTGCAGAGCAAATGGAAAGTTTGTTTAGATGGTGCAATTAAATACCATATTGGTACAATGCTGTGTATTCAGTGGAAAGAGCAAAGGTAAGTTCTCAAAACGATAGAGGACAGATAATCATGCAGGCTAAACATCTTGGGTTCTGTTTTCCTCCTCTGAGATTTTCTTGCTCCTCTTGAGACTAGTATTTGAGACACCTGAAATACTTTAGCCTCATGAAGCTCCTCTGAGAGGTTTGCTTGTACTACACCTCTCAAGAGGACTGTGTGCACAGAGACTTGACTGTCAATGGGAAAGTGTATGATCAGGCATTATACTTTAAGTTCTTTGTTTGAGCTTGTATCCTAATTTGTTACCTAGTTGTGAAACAGGCAAGTGAACTTTTATATGAAGCAGGGATGCACAGAATTAAACCCCACTAGGAAAACTAGTCCTTCATAAGGCAAGCATTGCGAGTGTTCACAAGTAGTATCGATGGCAGTCACACCTATTAACAATAACACCAATAACACCTCCACCTGGCAGTAAAACCAATAGCACCTATGATGATGTTGAGGGTAATTATTGGTGAAAGGGACTAAACCAGTAGTTTTCCTGTGAAAGATCTTTGAAAAGAGGCAGAAGAGGAAGAGAGGAGACTTGTTCGGAAGAGTGAAGTTGAATATATTAAGCTGGAAAGAGGAATATAAATCACAGGAAATTAGAATTAAAATAAGAATTGTCCAGAAGAGGGGGAGCTGCATGCTAAGGCCAGCAGAGATGTCTGTCCCTAGAGAGATTAATATCTCACTATGTGTGAAGACTCTGATTTGGAAATGAGATTAAAACAAGAATTGACCAGAACCAGGAGATGAACCATTGCACTTTCACAGAGGTGTCCACCCCCATGGAGATTAATATCACACAGAATAACGAAAATCTGATTTGGAAAGAAGATGAACATGCATTTTCCATACCAAGGGGATGATTTTTACACCACTTGCATAGTAAATAGCCTTGGCTTTCAGAGACTAATGTTCTGTTGTCAAACAGCTTCTTCCAAGGCTATTTAAACATTTTACTTTAGCAGACATAGCCACAAAACTACTATCCAACATGTTATTAATGTTGCAAAGCGAATCGTGGCTAGTTCACTCTTCTCATATTTAATCCTCTTTTTACACCATGTAAGTAATAAGCAGATCAGGTTTCTGCTTAAGCAATGGAGGATCGATGTCATTATTGACATATCAAACGGTTCTTTCTACCTCTGCCATTTCAACAGCTCCTGAAAGCATAGAGTTTCAGAAGTTAGAAGTTAGTTTTTCCTCCTTTAGGGAGGAGGAAAGCTCAAACTTTTCATAGTCTGTGTTTATCTGTTACAAAAATACATTACACAGTTTTCTATTCAACACTTCTATGTTATAACACAAGCTGTTTTTAGAAATAAAGGTGTGTGCTTCTACTTAGTTTTCCTTAAACTTAAATTTATTAGGATGGTACTTGGTAGTTTTTCTTGAATGCCTGCAGAAACTGACTTTGAGCTAGCTCTTACTCTAAATATTAGTATTATGGATCAATTGGGTTAGAAACACAGATCAGTTGAAAGATGCCTTTTTAAAGTTCCAAACTTTAAACATTAGTTGCTCTCTTTTTTTCCTTTCAAGTTCTCCTAGCGTGTGTTCGCACTGAAGAAGTCAGGCAAGTGTTAGTATCTAGAACTAATGGTCTCAAATTACAATTCCAGATGAGATATATCTGGCTGCACATTTTTAAAATCCTCTCCTACCTCCTTACTTTTTAACTGTAAAATATTTGGGTGTATTTGCTAGGAGTCAGCTCTCAAAGGTGTGCATTTCAGTAGTCACTCAAAAGAGCATAGTAAGTCATGTTATAGTAACAATACTATCACTTAATGCTCTCTTTTCATTTTTAGTGCAAATTTTTCATGGAGAATGACCAGTGCTCCTAAGTGTTTCTGATAGGGGTTGTCTGTTACTGAAATGGCATGATTTACTAAGTGAGTTTTGGCATCTCTTTATTCTACTATGGTAGTCATGACACATGGTATGTTGCTTCAAGTCAGAATGATTTGTGGTCCATTACTTCTGAATGGTGTCATGTATGTTGTCTAGACCAAGAACATCAGTGCATGGGTTAATCTCAGCAGGAGGAGATTTCTGGGTGCAGACAATACACCAAGGGGGAGTGCCTGCAAATTGTAGTTTGGGAGGCTCAGATTAGGTGCTGTGAAGCATTGCTTTTGTGGGTGGGGGTGGTGGAGTAGAACAGACTGCCCCAGGGAATCCCTGTCCATTGAGCTTTCCAAATCTCAGGCAGACAGTCATGAGTGATGTTACAATGTTGGTGATAGTTCTCCTTTGCAAGGGGGTATTTGGCCTAGATGGCCTCCAGAGGTGCCTTACAAGTGACATTTCTTTGATTCTTGTAGAACTGTAGTCTGCAATTTCACGGGGTGTGGGAACAGGTTGATGCAGGTTGAAAATGTTCCAGTGTGGCAGAATGGGTCATTGGTCTGTGCTCCAGTGAGAGACTTTTTCATAACCTTCATAAACTTTGCTCCTTCTCTGAACAGTTACATGCTGGTTGGTTGGTTATTGTTTGTTTGTTTGTTTGGGAGGGTATGTTGTGTGTTTTGGTTTTTTTCAGTGGTGCATCCCTAGCTAGCCCAGTACCAAAGAACTTTCCAAAGTTTTTGATGCTAGGCTTTGGAATTGAATTGCTTGCTTATGTTCTTTAGTAAGTATAGCTCTACTGAAAGGGGGATGTCTACGAGCTCTTCATATGATCTCCACTGTTCCATGGAAGAGGGTGTCTTATCAACAGCTCTTGATCATAGAATCACAGAATGTCAGAGGCTGGAAGGGACCTTGAAAGATCATCTAGTCCATCCCCCGTGCCAGAGCAGGATCACCTAGACCAGATCACACAGGAATGCATCCAGGTGGGTTTTGACTACCTCCAGAGAGGGAGACTCCACAACCCCCCTGGGCAGCTGTTCCAGTGTTCCTTCTCCCTCACAGTGAAAAAATTCCTCCTCATCTTTACATGAAACTTCCTGTGCCTCAGCTTCCACACATTGCCCATTGTCCTGTCATCATTTTTTTTAAACCATGGGTGAAAGTGACTTGTCCATATGTGACAATAAGGTCACATTCAAATTAAAAATTAATTTAAAACAGTTTAGTTAAATTGTGTTAAATTTCTGTGTGGGTTGCTTTCATTCATTCTTAAAATGACACATAAAAATTCAGTTTAGTATAATTTACCTTAGGAATGGATTAGGGTAAATTGGATTGAAGTAGACTAATTCTGAAAAAGAGGCTACAGGAGCTTTCCAAGTGAAATAAATTACTTTAGAGTTAATTCAGACTAATTTTCAAAGTGTCATCCTAGGGCACATAGTCCCTATTTTAATCTTGGCAAAAGAGTGTTTGTAATCTGGCCCTTCCTTGCACTGATGTCCATAAACCCCAAATAAGGGGGTTTTAATCTTGAGTCCTTTTTTTAAGCCTTCTATCCTGGGGATCCTCTTGAGACCTTGTTGAGCTTTCTTCCTTGGTGTATTGGCGAGTTACATTTTAATGTTCACCAACTAAGTTGACTGGGTAGCTTCCAGAACAAGGCTGCTTTTCAGTCTATCAATAAACAAACGTGCAGGAAGGGGTGTCCCCAGCAAAAAGTAACTAAAGGTGTGGTGCTAAGATATGTCACCAGGAGTGCATTACGTGTTTGTGCTGTGCTTTCCAAGAGACTTGCTTGGCTTTAGCTTCAGAAATAATGAAGAGAAACAAGTTTTCCATGAGGCTCGGGGGATCTGTTCTGGGGCAACTGAAAGAGTTTTTGTCCTTGCCTGTCTGCTCCAGCAACCCCATCAGTGCTTGAAACTGGAACACAGATCACTGAGAGGGAAGCATGTCCATTTCTTCACTTCCATTCCTTTGTGGTCAAGTTGACAGCCCGGCTTCTGCCAAGGTGGGTGATGGTTGCAGGTGATGGACTAGGCAGTACTAGGCTGTGGCCTCCCTGGCTCCCATTCCTTGTTTCTGTGGGCATGAAGCTCAGTGAAGGTGGGCATTAACTCTTCAGCTGCTTTAACCAAACCTGGCGTGAGTTGGAGCAGCAAGAGCGCTGAGTCAGCAGATTCTCAACCGGATTAGTTTAAGTCTCCTTGAATCTGTGTGCTCTTAAATTACAGGCAACCTCCTCATGGTTAAAAACCAAGAAACAAGCTGCTGCTTCCCAAGTAAAACATACACCCCCTCCCAAACCTTCAAAACCAATCCACAGAACAGCACCTTTGTGGTGGTGTGTTTGTCATATATACTAATATTTGGGAAACAAGCCTCATTCATATGGTAAGGAAAACTAGTTTACCTGTTTGTACTGTTTAAATTGACAATTAATTGAGCGATCCATCTATTTATTTATTAAAAAAAAATATTAGAATTTGCAACAGAACAGCTTCTCTTCCAGAAGCATAGGTGTCCTGGTTTGGACAGATATTAAATTTAGCAATGCGAGACCAGAAGGCTTAGAATGGGACAATAGTATAGTATATATTGTATATATATAGTATAGGTTCAGTGTAAAACTGTTATATATGAGTAAGTACTTTTGACTGGTCATTGTATTGCTTAACTAGAAGAGTAAGAGAGCAGATTCAGAGTTCCTTTTTTGCTTAGATGCACAGAATTCTTCAGCAGTTTCTATGGACAAGGAGCTTTCTGACATGGGACTCTCACTAAATGTAAAGTTTGCTATTAATCTCATTAAGAATGCAATCAATATATATTTACTAAATTTCAAGGCATGATTCCTCATTTAAAATCTATTCAGTTCAGGATTATGTGATGTTAATGGTTGAGACCAATGTGGTGGTAGGGTTTTGCTCTGACTTTTGTGTCCCCTCTGCATTGTGTGTGGGCTTACGTGGTCACTCTGTTGCTCACTTGAGTGCTGAATTTTCAGTCTGATGAGGAATTACCCACTCTGGGAAATGCACAAGACTAGCAACGTGTTGTCATAAGAATATACTCTGAAGACAGACATGCAGATAATCACAAAATGCTTGTTTTGAAGTTCTGCCTTGAGAAAGAGCAAGAGTTTTAGCTGTTTTTTAGATGTGGAAAAAAAACCTCATCTCTCTTACTGGTTGCTGATAACATCTCTTGCCAAGCTGATAGCATGGTTGACCCAGATTTATTTTATCTTTTTTCCTTTCATGTACAGTACATCACTTGTGATGACTCCTTGACATACAATAACTCCAGTAATAGTGATAACTGAAATGCTTTTTAAATAGGAAGCCTATAATATTAATGAAAATGAACAAAGAATGAGAAGCCAACAAGCAGTGAAAGCACCAAGTGAGGAGGAGATTGTGTTTAGTAGGCTGGCTGATTTTTTTCATATCTATCTATCTATTTATTTATTTATTTTAATTTTATGCCCCTTGCTACTCCCCTGTTTGAAAGAAGTATGAAGCTAGGTCAAATTCTGATCAGATACATGATGTAGGACTGTAAGAGGGATTTAAAAAAAAAAGTTAAAAGGCAGTACTTGCTGGCCTAGAACCTTGAATCACATTTTTAAATACTGGCAGTGTTTCATCTCGTTGAACATACTTGAAACTCGTACAGTTCCCTGCAATTTCTGGGAAAATGCTTCAACTCTAAAGGATGTTTCTTGCTTATTCTTTTTAAACCAACTGTGCTTAGAAAAGTTAAGAAACACTCTTCAGAGGATATTTCAGGACTACACAGAGTAATTAGTATGAACTTTGTGGTTTCTAGTTAAAACTTCTAATTCCCAAGAAAATCTACCCCATTTTTGGCTTAGTATTTTGAGTGCAAAATAAATTCTCAATCCATCAATACTGCATTTGTAAAATAATTTCACATATAGTGTCTGAGCTTCCAATTCGCTAGTGGAAACTGGTTTGTTTAGAGGGATGTCAAAACCAATTACATTGATATTCTGTGTGGTTTTGTGTATTGGAGAATGTTTAGTGCAGGATCTGGAGCTTTCCTTGGATCCCTTAGTGGTAATGTGTGCTGCTTGAACGAGCTGATTAACATCGCTGCCGGGTCAAGGGGAAAGAAAAACCTGAGGAGAAATTATCTTCGAGTGGGTAGCCACTTGCAATATGATACCAGTCCTTAAATTCCTAGAGCCAGATTAGTATGATCTGCTTTATTCTTACAAATACGGGCCTTGGGGCCTTCTTCATTGTCAAGTAAGTATGCTGAAGTCACAGTTCAGTGCAGAGCCATATGTGTTATGGATATTACATATTCTAGCTTGAAAAAGCAAGGGCAAAAAATGAGAAGTGTGAATATTTTTGTTTTCAGGCTAGCTTGATAATACAGAGAGAGTCAGTTTTGTAGAGCGTTTGTCACTGTTAGATGAAAAACTCAAGAAAAACTGCTTATGTTGAGGAAGATTGGTACTTTTTCCCTCTTTCTGTTTCTAGGAGCACCTCCATTAAACAAGAAATCTTTCAAGCATTGCTGAAGCGATGCTGTGAGACTGTTCTAGGTGTTTTCACTGAAGCAATACCTACATCTCTCTTGCAAATCTGTCAATTAAACATGACTCCTTTTACATGAGACAAGTATCATTTATAAAGTCATCAGTAAAGTGCATGTATGTACCCCTATATATTTTAAAAATTACTTTCTGCATATTTGGTTGTTATTACTCCCCCTCCCACAATATCTAATTATTGAGCACTCATTCCAATTACTTTTGTTAATGCAAACAGGAAGGAAACCAGAAGAGAAACAATGGGTAAACTGAAAGGGTTACTTTTCATGCTGGCAAGTTGCAATTGTTTATTCAGGGGCTAATTTTTATTTTTTTATTTTTTTTTTTCTGAAATAACTGCAAGTTGGACTCCCATCCTGTGGTTATGGATTTGTTTGGCCTGATATATAATTTTAAGGTGATTTTACGGTGTTTTTTTGGGACAGGGCAGAGAGTCAATTCCAGCCTGACAGAAGTTTTCCAGCATCTGGAAGGATGTGCTTATGGCTTCCTCTGAAGCACAGACTTCAGCAGGCATGAGGCTGCCCTGGGAGCAGGGATTTGTGCTTTCGCTGGTCTCCTTCAGTGTTGTGACCTTCCTCCTCAGCCTGCTGAGGATGGTAACCAGCTTCATTGCGAAGCCTCTGGAAAAAAGTGGGGAGAGACTGTCTGAAGCTTCTGATTTGTGATCTCTGGAAGGCAGTATTACTCATGGTAGCTTTAGGCTGTCATGGGATACAGTTTGGGCTGAACTTCACATATGACTTTTGTGCTCCGGAAAGGAGGTGGTTATGATAATTGTGTCTCTGAATGGAAAGTGGAAGCAAAGGTATTTTTTACATCTCCTGCTTGAGTAGATTTTGACTGTTGTCTAAATACCTTTAAAATGTTAATAACACATTTGAGTGAAGGTGGCATGCAGGTTTTCTTTTTCCAGTTTTCGGTGAGGCAAGGTTAGGAGTCAGTTCTTCACCAGCTGACCTAAATTGACATTTCCCTGCTGTCTCTCTTCTCCTTTACTTGACATAACCTGCCTGTTCCTGGTTTGCCAGTTCAGCCTGATAATCCAGCAGGAAAGTATTCCCTGAGGTGCCACTTAGGTGACAGTCAGTGCTGTGCCTCAGGGTGACAGCAGAGCCAGCAGTGATCTGGAAGCACAAGGTTGAGCTCCCATCTGGGCAAGCTCTGAATCTCTGGCTTTGCAGCTCACCTCTTAAGTGAGTTCTGCAGTGGTCTGAAGTGTGGCAGCCAGAGTTGGTGTGGCTACTTGGTAAGGGCTGATAAATGTGAAGTCATGCCCCTAGGGTTTCCTTCACCTGACTTTTTTATTTATTGCCAACCCTTTCAACTTTTCCCCCATCAAACTTTGATGAGTAGCTTTTTGGGGCTTCATGTTTAAGGCTGTATTGCTTCAGCTTGGGTTGACCTCTTGCTCTTTGTTAGCAAGGGTGAAGTGCCCACTCCTTGTCCTTGGGCTCCCTACACTTACAGCTGCAGCTAAAAGATTGGAAGTACTCCAGAATCCTCCATCTGCTTCTGGGGAAAGGATGCCATTTATTTCACCCTGAATCACAGTGCCACCAGTCCTAGATGCACACCAGTAAATGGTGCAGTCCCATATTCAGCTCTATGCTGACTTGCCCAACTCAAATGTCAGCATCCTATTTCATAGGGTGAGTGTGCTTACATGAGCTGGTGGTAGTTACACCAGTTATATTCATAGATTCATAGATATTAGTGGTTGGAAGGGACCTAGAAGATCATCTAGTCCAATCCTCTGTAAGCTTCCTCTGTGAAAACTTTCCCTAGCTCCTGTGTTAGGTCTTCTTTGGCCTCTTTGACACTTCATTATTCTTTTCAACTGCTCAAAAAAGCTATCATGTTACCTTTAAAAGGGTTTTGAATGCTTGTAGTTGTGATGTTATTTTTCTCTTGTAATTTAAGTGGTAAAAAGTCAGAATTGATAATCACATCTATATCCCTTTCTTGACGCAAAATGTATTTTTCCCCTATTACAAATTATTTAGTAGTCAGGCTTTCCTTGGATAGCATGTGGAAAACTTTATTATAAACTTGAGCATGCTATAGTTCATATGCCAGCGTGTTGGATATGTTTTTTCTATTGCAATTTTTTTCTTTTCCTAAGCAGTCCTCCTTTAGCATTAGGAAAACAGGGAGATGGTCTGTTGCTGATGTTAGTAATGTCATGCTGGAAGACTTGAAAAGGGCAGGCTAATGAAAGTGGTGAAGTGAAACAATTTCATTTTTTTTACTCAAGGTAACTTGGTGATCCCTCTGGATTGCATTAGTCCCATACGAAGGTTTCTATCCTGATTTCTGTTCAGAAATTTGAAACCCCAGATCTGGTATTTTTGTAGAAGTGGATTTGTATTTTGCCATAGTAGGTTAGTACCTTCTTTTTCATAAAAGAATGAAAATTCAACCTAGTTTATATAAATCATGCTAATTGCATCCTTCCACCATAATGACATGTTTAGTATTATTAGGTGGTGTTAAAGATGTAAATGACTGATATTTATTGTCTACAGATTTGATCCACAATATGTGGTTTCAAGAGATAAAGAGAAGAGATAAATGTGGCTTAGAGAGGTTGCTGTGCTTCTCAGTGCAGTCTGGAGTTTGGCTGTCTTCCTATAAAGCACAGGGAAGACTGTGATGTGTCTGAGGTGTTAGTTGAGGTTTTGACAGTCTATTCCAAACTGGCAATAGTATATTCATGTGATGTTAAATATAGTTTTGCCCATAATTACCTAAAGACACAACACTTGCTGTTTAGTCCTTATAATAAGCACTGAAGACTAACTCCAAGTTAGCTAACTTGGTGTTAATTGGGACATTAATTGTTCTGAGTCAGACTCCTAAGAAAATGGGATCTCTGATCTCTGGAAATGGTTGCAAAGTGGCCATGAAGAGGGTGAGGCCTGTGTCTGGGTGGATAGAGCAACAAGCATTTAAATATGACCTTCTTAACTAATACTTTCCTACAAAATTACTTCTAGATGTAAAATTTCAGACAGTACTTATCTTAGATCTTATTGATCAAGTTGGTTCTAGATCTTATAAGAGTCAAGTTTTACTGTCTGCTACTACTAAGTAAGGCGTAATGCTTCTGAGAGTTCTCAGAATAGATTCTTGCATTTTCTCACTCTTCCCATTTAATTTTTGTTGGTCAGTAAGTCTGTGTAGAACCCTTTGTTCAAGTCATGGAAGGAGGACAAGACCGGTAGGATTTATTTAAGTAATTCTAATGTTCCCATGGCCATCAATATAATAGCTGAATGCTTTATAAAAGCTATGCAATTTGATAACTTCCCTGATTTTAAATCGAGTGTGTGATTTAGTATCTTCTCCTGGAGAATGTCTGCAAGTAAGTAGCAGAATGCATGACAGAAAAAAAAAAAGTTGATCACACTTTACATTACACAAATACATTTTGTGATCTCACACTTTACAAATGCAAATTGTCTGTGTTGGAGGCAATAGAAACATGAAAATGCAGGTGCTTAGGAGCTGTGGTTACCAACAAACTTCTATCTTTCTGGAAAAGTAGTCACTTTAAAATACCTAATTCTGGTTAATGGGCTGGTACTGTGCTTGGTCACAGGCAGAGTCATCATCTCTTTTGGGTCTGCAGAGGGAAAACCTTCAACTGAGAGTAGTAAAGAAGTAATCGTCCTCTTCACTGACTGCTACACTTGATCTGTGGAAGAAACCCTTTGAGAAAACGCTTTTTATGTTCCTCTTGATTTTTGTCTCTTAACTCATCCACTTGACTTCTGTTCTTGCAGATAATGGAGTAAAGTTTCTGAGTTACTAAGTTTCATAAGTTCTGAGCTACTAAGTTTCATAAGTTCTGAGCGGTAGTACAAAGTCTGAGGGCTTCTGCTCTGAGCAGAGGTGACAGCAAAATCAAAGAGCTAACCTAAACTACCTTACTTCCAAGTTTTGGCACCGATTTAAGCTTATAACTCGTTTAAACTTTTGAATGCTTCTAACAAAGCAGTTTGTGGGGAGAATTTGTATGCGTGCCGTTTGTTGTTTCTATAGAGCTTTAAATGTGAATGGCTTTTTCCCCCACAAAAAATGAGCCTAATTTCCCTTCTCTAAAATGCTTATGATCTGAGACACAAGGCAAACAGTGGAGCAGGAGCTTAAATCAAGGAGGTAAAAGAGTGTGAGGCAGTTAAAAAGCAGCTTGAGTTAAAAGATTAATTTCCCGATTTTGTTTTCAGATTTTAAAAAGGTTATTTCAGTCAAAGCTTAGTAGAAAGCCTCTACCTGCCCATTAAAATAGCAATTTTTATGGGAAATAGAAAAGCTGGACATTCAGCAGGTTATGAGCCTATAATTTATGATCCAAATGGAAACACTAAGAATGGAATAATGTAAGTCACCAGAGGAGATGAAAATTCCATTTTTCATAGAGGTTAAATCTACAGGACAGCACTGACTTGGTTAATGTTTTCATGAAGGTCAGTGTTAGCCAAGCAGTGGTTTAGAAGGAATGGCAGAATAGTTTTGGTCAACAATAAAAGTAAGGTTTAACCTCTGCCTGTACTCGCTTATTAATTGCTGGTGTTTATTCCACTCCCTCCTGGTCCTTCACCCCCCAACAAGCATTTCCAGAAATACTCCTGGGCAAAATCAACTGGAAGGCTCTGGAGTGCTTGTTGTAAGGAAGAGATTAGATTTGTTTGGACAGGAATGTAGAGTTGAGTTACTCATGGTGTGGTGTCATGCAAGTGCATGTAAATTGTTCTAACAAAGAAATGGTCACATTTTATTTTACAAGTGATGTTGTTATAAGATTTGTTTCTATAAGCAGCTTATGTTGGAGATAGAAGAAAACATTGGGCAATTTCAGATGCTTGTAAGCCTTTTTTTTTTTTTTTTTTAAAGAGTAGCTGTTAATTTTTTGTGTGTGTTTTGTTTGTTGTTTTATTTTTATTTTAAAAGATCTTTGTAAAAATATCACTAATTATAAATGCAATATTAACTTGAAGCCTAACCACAAAATATGTTCTGCCAGGGATTTAAACTGTGATTTCACAGGTGTTGCACGTGTCAATTCTGTCTTCTTTCTATTGACACAAAATCCTGGCTTGTAGTCTTAAATACAATCAGGTACAATCACATGAAATGTATCAGAAAAAAAGATATTCTTGCTTTTTCTACATAGCACATACCATCTGATGTATTACTTTTTTGACTCTGAACTTCCATTTGTCTTAGAATTTCAGGCTTCATAAGTGCAGCAATTTTTGTTTAAGCTGTGTCTGGCTTGTTTGCAGAAGTGCATCCCTGTTTCCAATAGTGATAGAGTGCAAGGAAGTAAAATAATTAAACAGCACTGGAGAAGAAGCATTGAAAAATCCACTTGAGTGAATTATTTGGTTCTCCCCACCTTGCACAAAAGCAACTTTTTCTTCTGGTGTTTCCAGATTGTCCTTTTCCACCTGGCTGCAACTTATAGAATGGTGGATGGAGGATTTACCTGCTGCAGTGGGTCTTCAACTTTCTGCTGGATTAGCTCGTGTAGCTAGGAAGTTGATTGAAAGCTGTAGATGATGTAATTATGTGGTATCTCCTCCTGGTAGTGTAACATCAAATGACCCTGTCTGGGGACACTTTCGGGGCATTTAGGAGGGCAGGTGGCAGTAAAAATCAGCAGATGGGTAAATATCCATGTGAAGTCTCCCCAGCTTGCAGACCTTAGGCTTGCTGTGGAGCAAGGCATTCGTAGGTATTTGATGGTTTATGTTGTTTTTGTTTTTGTCACAGATGAAGCTACTTTGTTGTTTCCCATTTCAGTGAAATCTACCAGTGTGGAGCAGACTCTGGCTGTCTCAGACTTTGTCACTTCCCCACTGTCATCACAAATCCGTTGACCTCAGCTTGTCAGACTTTGGAGTCTTCATCTCTGTCTTCAGGACAATAACTTCTCCTCCTGCCTTGATGAAGCCTTTTTTTCCTTCTTTGTGGGGGAAGCCAAATAAGCCTTAAAAAAAAAATAAAAAAGCTCAAGCATTCTCCAACATTGGTGTGGTGGTTTTTGGTTTGGTTTTGTGTTGCATGGTTTGGTTTCTTATGTGGTTATTTTGTTTGGCTTGTTTTTTTTCCCCTCTTTTTTCGCGTGGTTGGTTTGTTTGGGGTTTCTTTATGCGTTTGTTTTTGTGTTTTCTGCTGTTGTTTTCTTCCTTCGGTTTGCTTTTGTTTTCCCTGCTGCTGAGTTTCTTTCAAGACCCCTTTCATCTTCCCGTCCGTCCGTCCGTCTGCCCGGCTGCCGGTGCCCGGCTCGGCGGGGCCAGCAGGTGGCGCTCGAGAACACGAGCAGGCGGTGGGCGCTGCCACGCGCCGCTGCCGGTACCCCCAACTCATCCCAGTTTAGCCCAGCCCAGCTCAGCCCAGTTTAGCCCAGCCCAGCTCATCCCGGCCCTGCCCAGCCCAGCCCATCCTGTCAGCTCCGCACGGAGGGATCTCCAGCGCCTGCAACCCCTACTCGCGAGGGCTGCCCTTGGAAAGGGTGTCTGTGTGAAACGGACGGGGTTTGTTCGTTTGCTTCGCGAACTGATCAGCCCAGTGTGGGGGAGAAGCGACGCCCTGCGCCTCAGCAACGTGTTGAGCGCAGGTGAATTTTAAGGAGCGTGTTGTCTGAAAGCCGGGCTGTGGTGTGAGACAGCGGCTGAGTTAGTTAGGGTCACGTGAACTTTTCTCTCGTAATTCCCTTACCTGCCGCCTGCAAAACTGAAATTGCTTGGATTTCATTTTTTTTTCGTAGCCCCTGCCTTTTCCCAAAAGGTGTTTAGAAATTCATGAGCTGGAGCTGCAAACCTGGAGAAATGGGAAAAATTAAGGAAAGCCTATTAGCTCTATGGGGAAGCTGATGTAGCTGAAAGGCTTGGGAATTTGCACGTGGGAGTGTAGCAGTGAAATGCCTCTTACCCTCCTGCTTCTATCTTCATGTTAAAACGAAAATGGAAATTTCGTTTGACCAGTTTACAAGCCTGTGCAACTAATTGGGGCTGTATGTACAATAGTTCTTGTGCCTTGTCTTTCCCAAGCCCACAGCATCCTTGGCAAGGGCAAAGTCCAGATGTATCTTAATTATCTTAATCCTTAGATATTAGGACAACATACACTAATTTGAAAAAATGTTTTGCATGTCAAATGATATGAATCAGTAATTTCCAGTCACTTCAATAAGCGTACCAACAGTGACCAGTGCTGCCTCCCACTGAAGTGTTAGTTGTTTATTTTGAGAAGTACAGATGTTTGACTCCTGGGACTTAGGCAATAGTTTCCTCCTCAGTATCATAATTAGCATAACTCATTGTTTAATAATGATAGCATCTTATGTTTTCTCTGTCATATGCACCTCATGCTGAATCAGTGATGTACAGAAAAGTAAAGCAGTTCATTTTCCGTAGCTCCCCTTCCCCTCCATTTTGAACTTCTGAAATGCTCTAAAAGGCTCTTCTGGAAAATCAATTTGATGTTTGTGTTGGTTTAATGCTTAACACTCACTGTGTGTCCTTTACACTGGCAGCTGTGGAATGCTCTGCTGCAGTTGAATTTCTCTTTTCTGACATGCTAAATACAGTGAGAAACTTCCTTGCCAGAGGAAGTGATTTAGATTTGTTCTCTGTATTTAAATTTCTTGAACAATGCTTTAAGAGAAACATTTCCACAGTTCTGTGCATGAATGTTTTATGCAACCCTGTGCCCCTTTTTATGTGTTGCATTTGATAGTTAATTTTATATTTCACTTAGTAAACTTGCAGCCATTTCAGAGCCATTTCAAAGCAGAAGTGCTGTTGCATTTGTGCTGCTCTCCTCTCTGTGTGTTGAAACCTGAGGTAAGGGAGAGAAGTTGAAGTGTGCCAGTATTGTAAAAGTTCAGTGATAAATTTTTGTTTGTTTGTTTGTTTTCCTCTGCCCCACAAATAAGAAAGAGTGAGTTACAATCCCAAAAACTTGATAATTATTACTTTTATATTTTTTCTGGCACAGCAAGGCTGACAGGCCTCTTTGTGAACTTGCTGTTTATTTCTAGTATATATTTTCAGGAGATTTGCTTCTGTAGAATCTGCATTCTCAAAAGGTGTAAAGGAAACTCAAGGAGTTATTAGGAATATTGTGTGGTTATCTTGAACTGCAGTCACTATTTTTTGGGGAAAAAAAAAGTTCCATTAAACTTGTTTTTAGAAAATAAGAAAATAATTATCTGGAGTATTGCGTTAAGTTCTGGTCTGCCCAGTTCAAGAGGGACAGGGAAATACTAGAGACAGTCAAACAGAGCTACAGAGATCATGAAGAACTGGAACATCTCTCTTCTGAGGAAATGCTGGTGCTGTTTAGCCTGGAAAAGAGAAGACTAAGAGGGGTTCTTATGAATGTTTACAGATACCTGAAGGGTGGGTGTCAAGTAGATGGGGACAGTCAGACAGAGGCAATGGTCACAAGGTGAAACACAAGAAGTTCCACCTTAACATGAGGAAAAAATTATTAACTGTGAGAGTGCCAGAGCCTGGAACAGGCTGCCCAGAGGGGTTGTGGAGTCTCCTTCTCTGGAGACTTTCAAGACCCACCTGGATCTGTTCCTGTTTGGCCTGCCCTGGGTGTTCCTCTGCTGGCAGGGGGGGTTGAATTCATTGACCTCCAGAGGTCCCTTCCAACCCCTACCATTCTATGGTTCTATTATTAGTTGTTTTACTTAACTGTAATTTTCAAACTTCTTTCTCAGCAGCTTCTAAATATGAATCTTCCTGACGATTTCGGAAGGACCATCAACTGCTTTGAAGTAGTTACTGTCCTTTTGAAACCTTTACAAGGTTTAATGGTATGTTAGGAGACAACAGGAGAAGGAAACCTTGTAGTTGTTGCATCTTGGGACTAGCTGAGTATATAACTGGGAGGGACAAATGCCTAGTGGCAAGGCTTTGAAGAATATTGTGAGAGATGTTAATTTGAATTGGAATTTCATTTGGCAATTGATACGGGACGTTTGCAGCATGTTGATAAAAAGAAAACAAGCTTTCTTTACAGGGAGGTATGCAACATTCCAAGTGGGGAAATGAAAATTAATTGGGAACAAAAAAAAAAAAGGAAAAGAAAAAAAGGGAAGAAGCTGAATACGATCTCTGACTCTGTATTCATTTGGAGACCAGTAACAAGTGGTGTTCCCCAGGGCTCAGTGCTGGGGCTGGTCCTATTTAACATCTTTATCAGTGATTTGAATGAAAGGATTGAGTGCACCCTCATTAAATTTGCAGATGACACAACATTAAGCAGGAGTGTTGATGTGCTGGAGGGTAGGAAGGCGCAGCAGAGGATCTGGACAGGCTGGCTCAATGGACTGAGGGCAATTGTGTGGGGTTTAATAAGACCAATTGCTGGGTCCTGAACTTCAGTCTCAAGAACCCCAGGCAATGCTGCAGGCTGGGGGAGGCGTGGCTGGAAATCTGCCTGGCAGAACAGAACCTGGGGGTGCTGGTTGGCACACATCAGAACATGAGCCAGCAGTGTGCCCAGGTGGCCAAGAAGGCCAAGGGCATCCTGGCCTGGATCAGAAATGGTGAGTCCAGCAGGAGGAAGTGATTTTTGCCTCTGTATTTGGCAATGGTGAGACCACACCTCGAGTGCTGTGTTTAGTTTTGGAGCCACAGTACAAGGAAATCACTGAGGTGATGGAGCAGGTCCAGAGAAGGGCGATGAAGCTGCTGAGGGGACTGGAGAACATGTCTTGTGAGGAGAGGCTGAGGCAGCTGGGACTGTTTAGACTGAAGAAGAGGATGCTGAGAGGAGACGACATTGCTCTCTGCAGCTACCTGAAACGAGGTTGTAGTGAGGTCAGTGTTGGTCTCTTCTCCCCAGTAACTAGTGACAGGAGGAAATGTCCACAAGCTGTGCCAGGGGAAGTTCAGATTAGACATTGGGAAGAATTTCTTTACTGAAAAAGTGGTGAGGAACAGGGTGCCCAGGGGAGTGATGGAGTCACCGCCTCTGGAGGTGTTCAAAAAACACATAGATGAGGCATTCTGGGACATGGTCTAGTGGTCATCGAGGTGTTGGGTAGAAGATTGGACTGGATGCTCTTGGAGGTTTTTTCCAACCTCAATGATTCTATAATTCCTTTCAGAAATTTTGTGAAATTGCTAAAAATGAGAGACACACATTTAAGCCACTGGAAAGAATTTTGTGAGTCAGAGATGGTCTCCTGAGTGCTCCTGCACCAGATGGTAGAGGCAGAATGAGACACCATGAGGGCAAAACTGCCCATGGAGAAGCTGTAGCAGTAAAGAAAGCTTTGAGCCAAGTGCTGTTATCAGTGTCTGCCAACCAAAAGGCAGAGCATGTATTTGAGACTTGAGTATTTCTGCAGACTCCTGCTGTAGAGGTGGTGGTGGGGAAACATACCACAGACATGAGTTGGTTTTGGTTCTTGCTGCTCTAATTGAAGTCAGGAATTCGTGAAACTTTTTTTTCTTGATACTAGTAGTGACTGACTGGTTATATTGGGGGTGGATTTCATCCAGCACATGGAGAGGTCCGAGGATATAAATAGAACAAAGGGGTGGTGTTGAGACACAGAGCTGCATGCTAATAAGGACAAGCTGGGACTCTGAAGGACCTTTTTTTGTGACCTCTGACGTGCGTGTGGGGAGACTCTACATTCACTCGTGCAGTGGTTTGAACTAATCAGGTCTGTGCAGTAATAATTTTGAAGGAATGGGGTCTGTGCTCTAAAGCATGATGCTGTTGGAGTGAGCCTGCCAGGGTGTTTCAGTCACTCCACAGATGCCTCGTCAGCAGTGTCTAGTGGAGCTCTGGTGCTGGGAGAAAAACAGGTTTTGGCTGAGAGCAATTATGATATAGTTAACGAGGAGGGTGCAGCTTAAACTCAGACCTTGAGGGTAGAGTCCACTGTAAAAGGATTTTCAAAGTTTGTCAGAAGATAAGAGATAAAAAGATAACCTGCTGATAGAGGCTTTCATAGCAGCTAATCAAAGGAGGTAGTTACCATGAAGAGCAGCTGCTTGTACAATGCTTTCAAAGGCAAATGGAGAGGTCGAGCTGTGCAGTGAAGGGTAATGCTGCACTACCCTGTAAGCTGGAGGGGTGGTGCTTCAGCACATGATTAACAACCCTTCTGGGATCAGGCAGAGGAGAAAAAGTGCTAAAGATGTCCCAGCTTAGCAGTATTCACACACTGGAGTTTGGAGACTGGTGTATATTGGTTATGGACTGATTCATACCTAGAGAGCTTTGCCCTGAAGACAAACTCCACAAAGTGCAAGGAGCAAAATATTCAGCAGGATTTCATTTATTCTTATTTGGAATATCCTCAGAAGTATTTTGATAGTATGTGGGAAGGAATAAAGCAGGAACTCAGGTTATCTTTGTGTATTTAATGACTTAATTTTTTTGGCATG
>JANHGL010015347.1:72910-83744 GCA_024611195.1 Ceyx melanurus | reverse complement strand
GACATTCCAGCCCCGCCTGGATCTGTTCCTGGGTGACTTGGTCTAGGTGCCCCTGCTCAGGCAGGGGGGTTGGACTAAATGATCTTCTAGCTCCCTTCCAACCCCTGACATTCTGTGATTTCTGTAACTTTAAGAATAGTGACCTTCCTTCTAATTTATATAGGGGCTACCAAAATCTTTTTATCACCTCTACAGGTCAGGCCTTTGATTGAAATTCCAACAGCTGGATGGTGCTCTGATCACCCACACCTGCCTCAAAGGATAACCAAGATCCATTCTTTTACTTTCCAAATTAAACATAAACCCCAAACATTTGATTGAGAATGCATTTTTTATTAATAGGCATTTTTGTTTGGTCAACACAGTTCCCTTTCATTTCTTTCTCAACAAAGTTTAAACCCCCTTGATTGCTAGTGAAAAGAAAAATTTAAAAATGGATCTTTTGCAGTATAATCAAGATTGTGTATTTGTTTTCCTGCTAGGTTTGCTATAAACCTTTCCACCCAATAGGAAGTTCTGGTTTAACTTTCTGTCTCCAGGAACCAATCATCAAACTTCCCCTAATGCCTGTAAGTTCAGCTGTCATTAGTCCTTTCTTCTGAAATGACTAATTTCCATCACTCCATGTCATCAATGAATGGGAAAGTAATCAGCACCATTTAGAGAGAAAAACCACTTGAGCTTCAGGATCCTTTTCTCTCTGTCGACTGATTGTGATTTCATATCTTTTATGTAAAGCAGAGCTTCAGAGCCATTACCTCTTTAAGGAATTTTTCAATTAACATTTTTTTTCTTCAAGAGTGACCAGGGCCTTTCGTTTCCCCCACAAAGGATTGGCTTACTTTTCATATAACACTGTGCTCAGCTCAGTTCCTTCATCCTGAAGGTCTTTTATTTGGCAGTGATAATTTAGTTTAAACCCTCACCAATCAATAGCTGATCAATGCACAGCAGGAGAGGGTTTCTATTGAAAACCCATTACACTTCAAGGGACTAAAAATTTCTCATTTAAACAAAAAGTGCTCCAACCTTATTCAAAATCTGTCTAATTGGCTCTTGGCTAAAAACAAAAATAAGCCTAAAAGGGAAGAAAGTTCCATATGAACATTAGGGAGAGTCTGAGGTTAAGGGCTGATCCTCAAAGGTAATGAGAACCTTTAGTTTTTTAAGAACTCAGTCTTTCAGGACACATCAAGGTTGGGTTTTAATATTAAAGTGCATTTTATGAAGGGGGTTGTATTTATTTGTAAATGTTTACACGATATTGATTTTGCTTGAGTATGAAATCTATTATTTCCAAATAATAAATGCTTCAAAATCTCTAGTTTTTCTGCCTTCACAGGACAGGGCAAAAGCAAATCCCAGACAAGATGTGTAATCCATTATTTACCCATCTGTTAGCAGACAGGATCATAATCCCAGGGTGTAAATACTGTAAAGCTGGCCTCAGTGCTCACAGTGGTGTGGAGGCTTGTGCTTTCCTGCAGGATGAGCCTCAGCTTTCACCTGCGTGTGAGCCACAGATCTGATGCAACCAACCTTGTGGGGAGTTCTGTCAGTTATTTCTGTGTCATCCTTTCTCTGTCTAGCCAGGACTGCAGGACCACAGTGATTTATAGTCTTGCAGCCACTTCTGGGGCTGCTCTCTGAAATGTCCATTCAAACTCCTGTCCTGGCAGGTGCTGGCTGGGTGCTGCACTGGTTTCCCATTGTTTTGTCTCCAACTCACTCTCCTTTCTCTGCTGCTTCTCTCCACTGTCTCAGGTGAAGCAGAGCTGTCTCCAGCACAGTTGCAAGAGCTTGGCAAAGCAAAAAGCTGCATCTGTGCCTTAGCTGAATGACTGCAGCCAGAGAACAGAAGTGATGGGCTCAGAAGGATCAGAAGCACCATGAGTGCCTCTGGGCAGGTGAGGTCCTGAGGAAGTCTTCTAACAAGTGTCACCTCTTTGAGCTGTGCAGGGGTCCCATTTTCTGCTCCAAGGCAGGCTGTGCCCACAAGCAACCTCCCCAGGGAAGAAGTGACAGCTGTGGGCTTCTCAGAACTGGGGGACATTTGTGATTTGCAGGGAGAAGGGAACATATTGATCACTCTTAACTCCACTGAGCAGCAGATACTCTGTCTCTGGCTTTGCATTTTACAATCAAATTAACACAGACCCTCCCCAAAGCTCTGGTGTCCTCTGAGCACTCCTGGAGGAAAGATGGTGGAAACGTTGAAGCATTGGCAGAATGGTCTGACTTGGTAAGATTCTTTTCTAGTATTTTTTTATCAGAAAAATAACAACTTTAAAAATCAAGCTCAATTCTTTTGCTCAGTTAAAAATAATTTTCCATCTAATTTAATCTTTTTATGCAGAATTAAAAAATAAACAAACAAACAACCTTCAGCTACAAACTTTTTTTTTTTTTTAATTTTGGTAAAGGAAAGGAATATTTGGAAACCACCCCAGGAAACCTGGCAATAATGCAACCACTGAAAATTCTGTAAAGCAAAACCAGGTTTGATTTGCATTCTTATTTAGCAAAATAATTTTACTGAGTTTTTGTCATTTCTGCTTCAGAAATGTAAAGAAGATAGATTAAATCTTGGAACCTAGAATTGGAAAATAACTTTTATGACACTTTTTTATTCTCTTTGTGGAAGATGAAGGGTTTTTCCTCCTCTCTTACCATGTATCTACAGAATGTTTTGTCCTGACCAGGACTTATTTTTTTTGGAAATAATTATGGACAATAAGAAAAAATAAGATCTTTATGAATGTTGGCTAATACAATCCAACTTTGGCTAATTAAATACAATATAAAATAAAGGGAACTAAGCCACTCTGCAATATTAAAAACAATCCAGAAAGGTGAAAACATTTAGGTTTATTTTATTTCAGTTCCTTTCAGCTAATTGCTGTCTCTCTCAATTCTTTTATTCTCTGTGTCTCCTGAAGACTGCATACCAAGACCACCTGTGTGACAATCCTTCAATATTTTAGTGAGGGATAATCCTGCAAAGGAACTCTAAATTTAAACCTTTAATTGGGAATTAATTCAATAATCATTACATTTCCTGTCGTTTGGTTTGGTCTTTTTTTGTTGCTGCTGCTGTTGCTGGGTTTCTGTTTGCTTGTTTGTTTTTCTCATTCAAATCTGTGAAGGTGGCTGGAAAACCTTTCAAAGAAATGAGCCCAGGATGAGATGTTAGACTGGAGTGTGATGCTGCATGGCTTCACTGGAGAAACCCTAGCTCCCCTGCATGATACAGCACACAGCTGAGCTCCACAGGCAGGATTCTGGCCATTCTATTTGCCCTGATCAGCATTGTTTGGGATTTTCTGCCAGGCTGCCTTCCTCTGAAGCCTCCTCCCCTGGGACAGGGGCTCTTGGCTGCCTTTCAGAGGTGACCCATCCTGCTGCTGGCCCTGCAGCCCTTGGCATCCTCCTGCACAGCCCCCTGCCTGCTGCCCACAGTCAGCGTTGCTGCTAGAGGGAACTTATGGCAGGAATGGCTAGTCAAATGTAAAAAAAAAGTGTTTTAAGCTCCAAAAAGCCAACAAAACATCTTACTCTGCTGCTTCACCTGGGAGAAGTCACACAAGTGATCATATTGCCATAAGTGAGTCACTTTAGTGAATGGAAGTTACTTACATGGGAGGGTTTGCAGGAACCAAACCTAAGGTTTGGTCCCAGTTATACTGGTTTAACTCCAGGGTAATACTATGTCAATACTCAATTTGATTTGGTTTTAATTGACATATATTTCTGCTGCTGTAAATTCAAGTAAATGTCATGTACATTAACACAGCCATTCCAATCCCAAATATTAGAAATATATATTTTTTTCTGAAATTATTTCTTAGTGACTTGCCTCTCTGCCTTCATTTTAGTGAGGTTCAGTTCCATGTGGCATTTTACCTGTTGCTGATGTGAAACATGAATAGCTGCAGAGCCCATTAGGAAGAAACTCTTATAATCTGTGTCTTCTGAAACTACCTACAGGGACTACTCAGGCCCTACCTGTGAGACCTCCAGTGGCTCTCCACACAGACCTGAACTTGCTTTGTGCTGTGGTGCACTTCAGACTGCCTGGTTTGTCCTGATCCAGAGCTGGACTTCAGACAGTCAGTGTGGAGTTCATGCCAGAAACATCTTCTTGAAAAGCATCCCTTAAACGTCAGCAGACAGACATGCCCTAAAATGAGGAAACATGGGAAATCTCAGAAGGGATGCTGTTTTCAGACTTCCAGATCTGGCTGCAGATCCTCCTGGAGGATATGGATCCAAATAACAGTGGTATAATAATAACAACAACAGAAATAACAGTGGCTTACGATGCCTTCTTTTCATTGCTGTGCTCAGGAAATCCCACTGGAATGCCAGCTCTCCAGCAGCTTTTGTAGGAAGTGAGACTTCCCAGGCTGTCATTTTTGTACTCTCTCCTGTGCCACTTCCTTGCCCATTAGTCAAGATTTATTTTGTAAGTAGATATCTTGTTTTCTTTTACAGAAGAGTGAGGTGCCCTCATTTCTTCCTTTCAGTTTTCTTATTTCTCAGCCACCTGGTGAAGACTCTGTCAGCTGTAGGAGTTGCAGTCTTCCATACCAATATGAAACAGTGCCTATCAACTTTGTACTTAGCCTTCTATACACTGAAAAAATTCCCAGGGGATTAGTCCAAGCATCTCCAATGCCCATTAAAAGTAGATAAACAAGCCTAAGGAAGGGAATTTATTTTGACGAAAGTTTTGGTACCTTTACCCGTGATCCCTAATCCCTTGCACTGAGCACTGACTTCAGCAGGCTCATGGGACAAGGTGCTATTCAAGAGGGTGAGCTGAAAGCCATTACTTTAGCCCTTAGTAGTTAAAACCCCAAAAGGTGCATTGTGCTGGTCGTCCTTTCATACCCCTGCTGCTTTAATGATAGCATTTCTCCTTATTGAGCCCTTTCTACTCCTTTGCTTTTCTGTTCCTCTCTCATCCTTTTAAGGCTCCTTTGAGTGAGTGCTGTGCCTCTTGTTTTCCTTTTCTGCTGCCTGCTTCCTCCCTCTTGCTTGTTTAAACCATTCCCTTGTTCATCTGCTCTCATTTTCTTTCTGCCTCTAAACCCCCATTCTGTGTTATTCTGCGTTGTTTTTTTTCTGTGTGGGTGTGAGCACATTCTCCTGCCTTATCAGCTCTCTGGCCCTTTCTCTACAACATCTGAGTGGATGCTGGAATGATCTTTAGCCAGAATCTCCCTAGGGGTCTCAGTCCCAGGCTCCAGAGCTTCTGAAATGAGATGGAAAAAAGAGAGACACCCTGGCAGCAGCTTGTCCCTAATGGCCAGATGGCCAGCACTCACATTAATACAATATCAGGCATTGCTGTAGTTCTGCCTTGGAAACTGCTTCGCTGTGCTGGCATCTTCTCACACTCCTCTGACAGCCATGCCAGTCCCAGCACCCTCTTGGGAAAAGAAATGGAAATGACCACATAAATACTTTGAATTTGAGTCACTGTGCAACGAGAATAATCTAAAATGTTCATGTGTGAATGTTGACGTTATCCCCTCCCCCTGCACACCCCCCCTGCTCCCCTCCACCTCCATTACACATTGTCCTTTCCTGGCTGTTTTGCTGATATTGAATGCAGCTCCCTTGCAGCCTGGGACTGATGTTTGTGAATTTGCCCTAGCTTTCATGTGCACATCCTTTCACACTGTGCTGTGGCGGGTGGGAGAGCAGAAAGCAACTGCACATGTCAGGACTGGAAGCAGCCAACTATCTACAAAGGAACAATTGGTTGGTAATGTTTGGCTGTGGTCAGATGGAGGAACAAGCAGGTAGTGCTTTTCCCCCCCCCCCCGTCTTTTTTCATGACCTTGTAATACCACAGGGCTTTCTTTTGTGTCATGCCATTCCCAGAAAATATGGCTGTGAAATGGAATGGTTTGTTGCCAGTGGCAGGATCAGAGGAGGAAGAGGTGGAAAAAAGCTGTGGAGTGCATCTTTTGCTCACAACTGCTCTGCCATCTCTTCTCAGCAATGCATTATTCAGTCACTCAGTCCACCTCTGCTCACAGAGCTGCCCCTCTGGGTCTAGCTTCCTTAGAAGTGTCCTGAGCACACTGCAGTGAGCACAGTTACCTGGAGGGCTCTTCCTTCTGGCCTCCAACAGGGTATGGTGTGGTGCTGGGGGACATGGTTTAGGGACCCTGGCAGTGCAGGGTGAACGGTTGTACTGGATGATCTTAAAGGTCTCTTCCAGCCAAATGATTCTATGTGGTTCAGCCTTGCCTCTTGTCAACTCCTATTTGGCCTGCTGTAAACACATATGTTTGATGTCACTTGAATGTCCAAGCTGCAGTTTGTCACCTCATAAATGTCTGCTTGTCTGCATGCTCCAGCCCACATGCCAAAGGAGAAGAATTACTTTATTATTTTTTATTTCTTTCTTTATTGTGTGAGAACTTCATCTCTTCCTGTGGATGCCAGAGATACCTGTGCTCACGTGTTGGGATGGGTGGGCAGCCTGAGCACGTAGGGGCACCTAACACCTCACTGCAGCATCAAAATGCCTGAGCAGAGAGGAAAAAGACAAGGAACATTTTTATTCTTTCAGAGGAAGTGTGTGTGGAGTCCCTCCCTCCCTTCACTGCTGGTGCAGGACAGCTTGCCAGGCAGGTCCTGCTGGGATGGCTCAGGTGGACAGTCCCTTGCTGTTGTGAATAGAGACAGTGTGTGCAGTTTTCTTTCCTTTTTAACCCCTGCTGGTCTCTGGCTTGTCTGTCTCCCTTACAACTTTCTAATCTTTCCTGGTTTTCTTTTGCTGGGAGTGGAAAGAGGAGGGAGACTTAATCCTATACAGCTTCCTTGTTTTTCCGGAGGGCTAACCCTTGCTTGTTTAGGATCTGACCCTGTTCCCATTGAAGCAAATCCCAAAACTCTCATCAAGTTCAATGAAAACAAGAGTAGGCTCTTAAAACATGACTACTATTAATTACACTACAGTGATGCTAGTTGCTACTGCTATGACTATGTCTACTACAACTATTACTATTGCTAATATTGATATTACAACCAATAATATAATTTACTGCCTATTGATTTTTTCTTTGGAACATTTGTAGAGGTTGGAAGCAACTCAGGCAGCTTAAAGGGTTTTGAATTTCTGTCTGAAAAGGCAGAAACGATTTTGGTGAGAACCTTTAGCCAGGAAATTACCTCTTATGCTAAAAGAGGCAACAGCATTTAGTTGAGTTTACATCTAGGAAGTGAACAATGGCTGGAGTTAAGAAAGAAGGAGATTGAACAAATAGACCTTGGCAGATCTAGCCCAGCTTTGATTGAGACATTTATGAGCCTTTCAAGTGACTTGGATGCTGCAGGACTAACCAGGCAGTGCTACCTTTAGACTTAGGGAGATACGATGAGAGAGGAGAGCAGGTGGCCCAGCCCTTTATACACAGAGGGTTGGTAAATATTTGTCTGCAAGCAGGGTTGGCACTAACGCACAGGTCTGAGTGGGGCTTCCTTCAACACAGTTTCTGCTTCAGATCATGAATTCATTTTAATGATGTGTCCAGTGGTCAGCACGGGCTAGGGGGACATGGCAAGAGGGATGGAATGCTGGGAGGTGAGGGGTGCATGAGGGGATGCCCAGTGTGCAACAGACAGAAGGGTGCCCTCTGTGTACCCAGCCCACGTGCCCCTCTCCTACCTCTCCCTCTTGCCTGAGCAGCAATGAATTTTGCACAGGACATTTCCCCTGGGATTAAATAATGCCTGGCTGGGGTTAATAGCACTTGGCTGTGCTTCATGTCAGCAGCTCCACCTAGCTGGTCATTAATCCATGGCCTCGAGGGAAGTCCTGTGCTTCAATTATTGTTGGATTAATGAGATTAGATCTAGTCTGTACCACTCAACAGTCAATTTCCTCATTTGAATGTTTAAAATTGTGCGAGCGATGGGGAAATTTTATGCTTTTAATATAAAAATATCTCATCTCCTTTATGCAAACTGTCACGGGCCTTCATTTGATTGAGGCAACACTACTGAAGAGACAGCGGGTGCTGAGGGAATCAGCAAGTGCTGAAAGGTTAAGGTCTGTCAGAAACAGAAATTGCACTAACCACGGGTGTCAGAGTTAGTGCAATGGCCTGACAGCGAGTTCCACTTAAACACCAATCAATATTAATGGCAATGGAGAGATCAGCTTTTGGCCTGAGCAGTGTGTGAAGCAGTGCATATTTATTAAGACATAAGGACGTAGTATGGGATCCTCTTCTGCTGATCTAATCTGGTTATATTATCCAAGACGGCTAAATATGTAGTTAATAAGAGTTTGTGCTGATATATCACGAATGTGGAGAGCTAATACATAATTTAATTTTCCTTATGGTGGGTAATAATGTTGATTAATCTGTGATAATTTCTATCTCTGGATTGCTGAGCTTCTATGTCTTTTGTTTATATCTTTTCTCCAGGTGTAAGACAGGTTTTGTCTTACTCTCTAGTGCTAGCAGAACTGCATCTTTGCATATGTGTATCCTGAAACCACCCGCATCTCTTCTCACCATGCTGGCCTCTGCCTATTTTATGCCTGAAAATTAAAAGCAACATAGCTGCCCACCTTTCCTTCTTTCTTGCTACTGCACGCTGACAAGGGTGCTGATGTTCCCCTTCCCAGACCCCAGACTTGCCCTCTTGTTCTCTTAAGAGGGATATGTTAAGCATAATTCTCAGAGGGGTCAGGTTGAGAAATTGGGACTTGTGTACACCTTGAAAGGAAGAGGCTGCATCACAGTGCTCCCTTTGGCTTTGCTTCTCCTGGCCCTGGAAGCCTTCATCCCTCCAAGGCAAATGGCCATCTCTGGGAGGCATGATGGGGTCATTGAGTTCTTTGCTCAGCCATTCCCAGTCTTTTCCCCAAGGCACTCCCTCCCCAGACCAGCAGGGCCATGGGATCAAGTCCTGTGGGACAGGGGAAAGGAGAAAGCTGGGTGTCCGACTTTTTAAGAGGCTGTCCTGGCCCAAGTATGCCACATCAGAAGGCCAGCAGCACTGCTGACACTTGTCCTCTGGTTGCTTTTAAAGAGTAAGAGGGTCCTTTTAGGTCCTTTGATGTAAAGCACTAACCTGCAGAAAGGCAGCCAGGGTGGTAGAATCATAGTGGGCTGTACAGGCCTCAGTAAGGGTCATCAGAAATGTAAGATCTATTTCCATTTGCACAGTTTTCCACTAGCTGCTCTGTGAAGCTGCCATGGCACAAAGTGCTTTTGGCACCAGTGGGCAAGAAGCATGCCAAGTGCCTGAAGTGTGGAGACTCCCTCCTTCTCCACAGGGGTGGTGCCAAGAATTCCAGGGCAGCAGACACCTTGCTGGGGCTGAGATCAGGGAAAGAGAAGCGAATGTGTTGGAGGATTGGCCACTGACCAGTGGATCCATATTAAAAACACTGGTTTAAAACCAGCAGCAGGTAACCTGTTGGCATCAGGGGGTCTCACGAGTGATCTTGTCTAACCCTCTATCCTCTCTCTGATGCTGCTGCTTTTAAGAAATTAGATTCATGAGAGTATTAGACCCCTCAAATAATTACAAAACAACTATTTTAGGCAATGTCAGTCATTTTCTGAAAACACATATCTATAACTCACTTATATCCATAAGTAAAATGATTCTGTCTGCTGTAACCAGCTGGCCCCATTATCCATGTAAAGGATAGAGGGCATCGTAAATTTTTCATGCAGAGTGATTTCCATTTAAGTGCTGATCAGGATAACATTGATCTGTAGTTCCCTGGTCATGCTAGTATTCTTTCATACACACAAACAGTTTTGATTCTTCCAACGGGAAATACGACTTTTTTTTTTGGTTGTTTTTTTTTTTTTTCACCTCAACATTGGCACGATGAATGGGACACAGAATAAAAAGAAAGGTGAATGGAGCAGGAAGCCTGCGTGTGACTTAACAAAGAGAAGAGTTTTATAGAAAACTCTCTAAAAAATGCAAAACGTTGACCAGAAGTATCCTTTAGGTAAATGATCCATTTGATTATTATAGCTGTAACAATGAGCTTTAGTTACAGGAGTGGTAAACTGAGTATCTCACTGGGGACAAGGCTGCAGATTAGACTTCAACTTGGAAATGATATACATTCAAGTAAGCTGAATTTGATCCCAGCCTGCCTGGGTGATGGCGGGGGGCAGGGAAGGGTATGGAGAGCAAGAAGAAAAAGAGATTGAGATTATAGGGTGTGTGGACCTTGTAATGCCTGTGTTTGAGTCCGATCCACGTGAGGAAACAGCAGGATGCTATGGTGGGGGCACACCTTGTCCCTTGCATCTTAAAATTCAGAGGAAGGAACTGTTCCTATCAAAATTTGTCCTCTAGTAGACTTTTATTTTGTCATAATTGTCCTCATAGCCAGGCAAGGTGGGTAAACATCCACCCACATGTGATTCACCTGCATACCCAAACACATGGCAAATATCAGGAGAGCTGTTAACGTGCAGAAAACTGGCAGGACATGGTGAGGGAGATGTTCTTTAGTGTCTTGCTTTGAAGACAGGCTGAGGGGAGAAAAAAACCATCAGTCAGCTTTCCTTTCATTTTTTCTGGGTAGAGATGACAAATACCCACCTTGCCTTATGACTGTGGCCCGTATCCTGTGTGCTATGATGCTGCTGAGCAAGGGCAATGGTGTCTGTGACAATGTCCCACATCCTCACCCTCTCTTGAATGTTAGTCTCCATCCCTGTGGCTGAGCTCTCACTTGAGCTTATTCACAGAGTCACAGATTCACAGATATTAGGGGTTGGAAGGGAGCTAGAAGATCATCTAGTCCAACCCCCCTGCCAGAGCAGGG